>CAXFZQ010000309.1:0-63812 GCA_964007375.1 Ophion obscuratus | reverse complement strand
GTTTAGGCATTGTTTGATATATTTAAGAATAGTTCTGTCTTCCAGCTATTTTCAAATAATTGTTAAAAATGTTTATTAATATCGCAACTATACAAGTGTGCTCTGCTGAGGGATAGGCATGAGTTCCAGGTCCTTTTTGGGAGGGATATTATTGTCTTAGTATTGTTTGATGTATTTGAGAATAGTTCTGGCTTCCAGCTATTTTGAAATAATTATTAAAAATGTTTATCAGTATCTCAACTATACAAGGGTGCTCTGCTGATGGATAGGCGTTAGTTCCAGGTGCTTTCTGTGTAGGATATTATAGTTTTGGTATTGTTTGATGTATTCGAGAATAGTTCTGGCTTCCAGTCATTTTCAATTAATTATTAAAAATGTTTATCCGTATTTCAACTATACAAGGGTGCTCTGCTGATGGATAGGCGTTAGTTCCAGGTGCTATTAGTGTTAGATATGATAGTTTAGGCATTGTTTGATGGATTTAAGAATAGTTCTGTCTTCCAGCTATTTTCAAATAATTGTTAAAAATGTTTATTAATATCGCAACTATACAAGTGTGCTCTGCTGAGGGATAGGCATGAGTTCCAGGTCCTTTTTGGGAGGGATATTATTGTCTTAGTATTGTTTGATGTATTTGAGAATAGTTCTGGCTTCCAGATATTTTTAAATAATTATTAAAAATGTTTATCAGTATCTCAACTATACAAGGGTGCTCTGCTGATGGATAGGCGTTAGTTCCAGGTGCTTTCTGTGTAGGATATTATAGTTTTGGTATTGTTTGATGTATTCGAGAATAGTTCTGGCTTCCAGTCATTTTCAATTAATTATTAAAAATGTTTATCCGTATTTCAACTATACAAGGGTGCTCTGCTGATGGATAGGCGTTAGTTCCAGGTGCTATTAGTGTTAGATATGATAGTTTAGGCGATGTTTGATGGATTTAAGAATAGCTCTGTCTTCCAGCTATTTTCAAATAATTGTTAAAAATGTTTATTAATTTCGCAACTATACAAGTGTGCTCTGCTGAGGGATAGGCATGAGTTCCAGGTCCTTTTTGGGAGGGATATTATTGTCTTAGTATTGTTTGATGTATTTGAGAATAGTTCTGGCTTCCAGCTATTTTGAAATAATTATTAAAAATGTTTATCAGTATCTCAACTATACAAGGGTGCTCTGCTGATGGATAGGCGTTAGTTCCAGGTGCTTTCTGTGTAGGATATTATAGTTTTGGTATTGTTTGATGTATTCGAGAATAGTTCTGGCTTCCAGTCATTTTCAATTAATTATTAAAAATGTTTATCCGTATTTCAACTATACAAGGGTGCTCTGCTGATGGATAGGCGTTAGTTCCAGGTGCTATCAGTGTTAGATATGATAGTTTAGGCATTATTTGATGGATTTGATAATAGTTCTGACTTTCTGCTATTTTCAAATAATTGTTAAAATTGATTATTAATATTTCAACTATACAAGGGTGCTCTGCTGATGGATAGGCGTTAGTTCCAGGTGCTTTTAGTGTGAGATATTATAGTTTAGGCATTGTTTGATGGATTTGAGAATAGTTCCGGCTTCCAGCTATTTTAAAATAATTGTTAAAATTGTTTATTAATATTTCAACTATACAAGGGTGCTCTGCTGATGGATAGGCGTTAGTTCCAGGTGCTGTTTGTGTAGAATATTATAGTTTTGGTATTGTTTGATGTATTCGAGAATAGTTCTGGCTTCCAGTCATTTTCAATTAATTATTAAAAATGTTTATCCGTATTTCAACTATACAAGGGTGCTCTGCTGATGGATAGGCGTTAGTTCCAGGTGCTTTTAGTGTTAGATATGATAGTTTAAGCATTGTTTGATGGATTTGATAATAGTTCTGACTTACAGCTATTTTCAAATAGTTGTTAAAATTGTTTATTAATATTTCAACTATACAAGGGTGCTCTGCTGATGGATAGGCGTTAGTTCCAGGTGCTTTTAGTGTGAGATATTATAGTTTAGGCATTGTTTGATGGATTTGAGAATAGTTCCGGCTTCCAGCTATTTTAAAATAATTGTTAAAATTGGTTATTAATATTTCAACTATACAAGGGTGCTCTGCTGATGGATAGGCGTTAGTTCCAGGTGCTGTTTGTGTAGAATATTATAGTTTTGGTATTGTTTGATGTATTCGAGAATAGTTCTGGCATCCAGGCATTTTCAAATAATTATTAAAAATGTTTATCAGTATTTCAACTACACAAGGGTGCTCTGCTCATGGATAGGCGTTAGTTCCAGGTGCTTTTAGTGTGAGATATTATAGTTTAGGCATTGTTTGATATATTTAAGAATAGTTCTGTCTTCCAGCTATTTTCAAATAATTGTTAAAAATGTTTATTAATATCGCAACTATACAAGTGTGCTCTGCGGAGGGATAGGCATGAGTTCCAGGTCCTTTTTGGGAGGGATATTATTGTCTTAGTATTGTTTGATGTATTTGAGAATAGTTCTGGCTTCCAGCTATTTTGAAATAATTATTAAAAATGTTTATCAGTATCTCAACTATACAAGGGTGCTCTGCTGATGGATAGGCGTTAGTTCCAGGTGCTATTAGTGTTAGATATGATAGTTTAGGCGATGTTTGATGGATTTAAGAATAGCTCTGTCTTCCAGCTATTTTCAAATAATTGTTAAAAATGTTTATTAATTTCGCAACTATACAAGTGTGCTCTGCTGAGGGATAGGCATGAGTTCCAGGTCCTTTTTGGGAGGGATATTATTGTCTTAGTATTGTTTGATGTATTTGAGAATAGTTCTGGCTTCCAGCTATTTTGAAATAATTATTAAAAATGTTTATCAGTATCTCAACTATACAAGGGTGCTCTGCTGATGGATAGGCGTTAGTTCCAGGTGCTTTCTGTGTAGGATATTATAGTTTTGGTATTGTTTGATGTATTCGAGAATAGTTCTGGCTTCCAGTCATTTTCAATTAATTATTAAAAATGTTTATCCGTATTTCAACTATACAAGGGTGCTCTGCTGATGGATAGGCGTTAGTTCCAGGTGCTATCAGTGTTAGATATGATAGTTTAGGCATTGTTTGATGGATTTGATAATAGTTCTGACTTTCTGCTATTTTCAAATAATTGTTAAAATTGATTATTAATATTTCAACTATACAAGGGTGCTCTGCTGATGGATAGGCGTTAGTTCCAGGTGCTTTTAGTGTGAGATATTATAGTTTAGGCATTGTTTGATGGATTTGAGAATAGTTCCGGCTTCCAGCTATTTTAAAATAATTGTTAAAATTGTTTATTCATATTTCAACTATACAAGGGTGCTCTGCTGATGGATAGGCGTTAGTTCCAGGTGCTGTTTGTGTAGAATATTATAGTTTTGGTATTGTTTGATGTACTCGAGAATAGTTCTGGCTTCCGGTCATTTTCAATTAATTATTAAAAATGTTTATCCGTATTTCAACTATACAAGGGTGCTCTGCTGATGGATAGGCGTTAGTTCCAGGTGCTTTTAGTGTTAGATATGATAGTTTAGGCATTGTTTGATGGATTTGATAATAGTTCTGACTTACAGCTATTTTCAAATAGTTGTTAAAATTGTTTATTAATATTTCAACTATACAAGGGTGCTCTGCTGATGGATAGGCGTTAGTTCCAGGTGCTTTTAGTGTGAGATATTATAGTTTAGGCATTGTTTGATGGATTTGAGAATAGTTCCGGCTTCCAGCTATTTTAAAATAATTATTAAAAATGTTTATCAGTATTTCAACTACACAAGGGTGCTCTGCTGATGAATAGGCGTTAGTTCCAGGTGCTTTTAGTGTGAGATATTATAGTTTAGGCATTGTTTGATATATTTAAGAATAGTTCTGTCTTCCAGCTATTTTCAAATAATTGTTAAAAATGTTTATTAATATCGCAACTATACAAGTGTGCTCTGCTGAGGGATAGGCATGAGTTCCAGGTCCTTTTTGGGATGGATATTATTGTCTTAGTATTGTTTGATGTATTTGAGAATAGTTCTGGCTTCCAGCTATTTTGAAATAATTATTAAAAATGTTTATCCGTATTTCAACTATACAAGGGTGCTCTGCTGATGGATAGGCGTTAGTTCCAGGTGCTTTTAGTGTTAGATATGATAGTTTAGGCATTGTTTGATGGATTTGATAATAGTTCTGACTTACAGCTATTTTCAAATAGTTGTTAAAATTGGTTATTAATATTTCAACTATACAAGGGTGCTCTGCTGATGGATAGGCGTTAGTTCCAGGTGCTGTTTGTGTAGAATATTATAGTTTTGGTATTGTTTGATGTAATCGAGAATAGTTCTGGCATCCAGGCATTTTCAAATAATTATTAAAAATGTTTATCAGTATTTCAACTACACAAGGGTGCTCTGCTGATGAATAGGCGTTAGTTCCAGGTGCTTTTAGTGTGAGATATTATAGTTTAGGCATTGTTTGATATATTTAAGAATAGTTCTGTCTTCCAGCTATTTTCAAATAATTGTTAAAAATGTTTATTAATATCGCAACTGTACAAGTGTGCTCTGCTGAGGGATAGGCATGAGTTCCAGGTCCTTTTTGGGATGGATATTATTGTCTTAGTATTGTTTGATGTATTTGAGAATAGTTCTGGCTTCCAGCTATTTTGAAATAATTATTAAAAATGTTTATCAGTATCTCAACTATACAAGGGTGCTCTGCTGATGGATAGGCGTTAGTTCCAGGTGCTTTCTGTGTAGCATATTATAGTTTTGGTATTGTTTGATGTATTCGAGAATAGTTCTGGCTTCCAGTCATTTTCAATTAATTATTAAAAATGTTGATCCGTATTTCAACTATACAAGGGTGCTCTGCTGATGGATAGGCGTTAGTTCCAGGTGCTATTAGTGTTAGATATGATAGTTTAGGCATTGTTTGATGGATTTAAGAATAGTTCTGTCTTCCAGCTATTTTCAAATAATTGTTAAAAATGTTTATTAATATCGCAACTATACAAGTGTGCTCTGCTGAGGGATAGGCATGAGTTCCAGGTCCTTTTTGGGAGGGATATTATTGTCTTAGTATTGTTTGATGTATTTGAGAATAGTTCTGGCTTCCAGCTATTTTGAAATAATTATTAAAAATGTTTATCAGTATCTCAACTATACAAGGGTGCTCTGCTGATGGATAGGCGTTAGTTCCAGGTGCTTTCTGTGTAGGATATTATAGTTTTGGTATTGTTTGATGTATTCGAGAATAGTTCTGGCTTCCAGTCATTTTCAATTAATTATTAAAAATGTTTATCCGTATTTCAACTATACAAGGGTGCTCTGCTGATGGATAGGCGTTAGTTCCAGGTGCTATCAGTGTTAGATATGATAGTTTAGGCATTGTTTGATGGATTTGATAATAGTTCTGACTTTCTGCTATTTTCAAATAATTGTTAAAATTGTTTATTAATATTTCAACTATACAAGGGTGCTCTGCTGATGGATAGGCGTTAGTTCCAGGTGCTTTTAGTGTGAGATATTATAGTTTAGGCATTGTTTGATGTATTCGAGAATAGTTCTGGCTTCCAGTCATTTTCAATTAATTATTAAAAATGTTTATCCGTATTTCAACTATACAAGGGTGCTCTGCTGATGGATAGGCGTTAGTTCCAGGTGCTTTTAGTGTTAGATATGATAGTTTAGGCATTGTTTGATATATTTAAGAATAGTTCTGTCTTCCAGCTATTTTCAAATAATTGTTAAAAATGTTTATTAATATCGCAACTATACAAGTGTGCTCTGCTGAGGGATAGGCATGAGTTCCAGGTCCTTTTTGGGAGGGATATTATTGTCTTAGTATTGTTTGATGTATTTGAGAATAGTTCTGGCTTCCAGCTATTTTGAAATAATTATTAAAAATGTTTATCAGTATCTCAACTATACAAGGGTGCTCTGCTGATGGATAGGCGTTAGTTCCAGGTGCTTTCTGTGTAGGATATTATAGTTTTGGTATTGTTTGATGTATTCGAGAATAGTTCTGGCTTCCAGTCATTTTCAATTAATTATTAAAAATGTTTATCCGTATTTCAACTATACAAGGGTGCTCTGCTGATGGATAGGCGTTAGTTCCAGGTGCTATTAGTGTTAGATATGATAGTTTAGGCACTGTTTGATGGATTTAAGAATAGTTCTGTCTTCCAGCTATTTTCAAATAATTGTTAAAAATGTTTATTAATTTCGCAACTATACAAGTGTGCTCTGCTGAGGGATAGGCATGAGTTCCAGGTCCTCTTTGGGAGGGATATTATTGTCTTAGTATTGTTTGATGTATTTGAGAATAGTTCTGGCTTCCAGCTATTTTGAAATAATTATTAAAAATGTTTATCAGTATCTCAACTATACAAGGGTGCTCTGCTGATGGATAGGCGTTAGTTCCAGGTGCTTTCTGTGTAGGATATTATAGTTTTGGTATTGTTTGATGTATTCGAGAATAGTTCTGGCTTCCAGTCATTTTCAATTAATTATTAAAAATGTTTATCCGTATTTCAACTATACAAGGGTGCTCTGCTGATGGATAGGCGTTAGTTCCAGGTGCTATCAGTGTTAGATATGATAGTTTAGGCATTGTTTGATGGATTTGATAATAGTTCAGACTTTCTGCTATTTTCAAATAATTGTTAAAATTGATTATTAATATTTCAACTATACAAGGGTGCTCTGCTGATGGATAGGCGTTAGTTCCAGGTGCTTTTAGTGTGAGATATTATAGTTTAGGCATTGTTTGATGGATTTGAGAATAGTTCCGGCTTCCAGCTATTTTAAAATAATTGTTAAAATTGTTTATTAATATTTCAACTATACAAGGGTGCTCTGCTGATGGATAGGCGTTAGTTCCAGGTGCTTTCTGTGTAGGATATTATAGTTTTGGTATTGTTTGATGTATTCGAGAATAGTTCTGGCTTCCAGTCATTTTCAATTAATTATTAAAAATGTTTATCCGTATTTCAACTATACAAGGGTGCTCTGCTGATGGATAGGCGTTAGTTCCAGGTGCTATCAGTGTTAGATATGATAGTTTAGGCATTGTTTGATGGATTTGATAATAGTTCTGACTTTCTGCTATTTTCAAATGATTGTTAAAATTGATTATTAATATTTCAACTATACAAGGGTGCTCTGCTGATGGATAGGCGTTAGTTCCAGGTGCTTTTAGTGTGAGATATTATAGTTTAGGCATTGTTTGATGGATTTGAGAATAGTTCCGGCTTCCAGCTATTTTAAAATAATTGTTAAAATTGTTTATTAATATTTCAACTATACAAGGGTGCTCTGCTGATGGATAGGCGTTAGTTCCAGGTGCTGTTTGTGTAGAATATTGTAGTTTTGGTATTGTTTGATGTAGTCGAGAATAGTTCCGGCTTCCAGTCATTTTCAATTAATTATTAAAAATGTTTATCCGTATTTCAACTATACAAGGGTGCTCTGCTGATGGATAGGCGTTAGTTCCAGGTGCTTTTAGTGTTAGATATGATAGTTTAGGCATTGTTTGATGGATTTGATAATAGTTCTGACTTTCAGCTATTTTCAAATAGTTGTTAAAATTGTTTATTAATATTTCAACTATACAAGGGTGCTCTGCTGATGGATAGGCGTTAGTTCCAGGTGCTTTTAGTGTGAGATATTATAGTTTAGGCATTGTTTGATGGATTTGAGAATAGTTCCGGCTTCCAGCTATTTTAAAATAATTGTTAAAATTGTTTATTAATATTTCAACTATACAAGGGTGCTCTGCTGATGGATAGGCGTTAGTTCCACGTGCTGTTTGTGTAGAATATTATAGTTTTGGTATTGTTTGATGTATTCGAGAATAGTTCTGGCATCCAGGCATTTTCAAATAATTATTAAAAATGTTTATCAGTATTTCAACTATACAAGGGTGCTCTGCTGATGGATAAGCGTTAGTTCCCGGTGCTTTTAGTGTGAGGTATTATAGTTTAGGCATTGTTTGATATATTTAAGAATAGTTCTGTCTTCCAGCTATTTTCAAATAATTGTTAAAAATGTTTATTAATATCTCAACTATACAAGTGTGCTCTGCTGAGGGATAGGCATGAGTTCCAGGTCCTTTTTGGGAGGGATATTATTGTTTTAGTATTGTTTGATGTATTTGAGAATAGTTCTGGCTTCCAGCTATTTTGAAATAATTATTAAAAATGTTTATCAGTATCTCAACTATACAAGGGTGCTCTGCTGATGGATAGGCGTTAGTTCCAGGTGCTATTAGTGTTAGATATGATAGTTTAGGCATTGTTTGATGGATTTGATAATAGTTCTGACTTTCTGCTATTTTCAAATAATTGTTAAAATTGTTTATTAATATTTCAACTATACAAGGGTGCTCTGCTGATGGACAGGCGTTAGTTCCAGGCGCTGTTTGTGTAGAATATTATAGTTTTGGTATTGTTTGATGTATTCGAGAATAGTTCTGGCATCCAGGCATTTTCAAATATCTATTAAAAATGTTTATCAGTATTTCAACTATACAAGGGTGCTCTGCTGATGGATAGGCGTTAGTTCCAGGTGCTTTTAGTGTGAGATATTATAGTTTAGGCATTGTTTGATGGATGTGAGAATAGTTCTGGCTTCTAGCTATTTTCAAATAATTGTTAAAATTGTTTATTAATATTTCAACTATACAAGGGTGCTCTGCTGATGGATAGGCGTTAGTTCCAGGTGCTTTGAGTATTAGATATTATAGTTTAGACATTGTTTAATGGATTTGAGAATAGTTCTGGCTTCCAGCTATTTTCAAATAATTGTTAAAATTGTTTATCAATACCTCAACTATACAAGGGTGCTCTGCTGATGGATAGGCGTTAGTTCCAGGTGCCTTCTGTATAGGATATTATAGTTTTGATACTGTTTGATGCATTCGAGAATAGTTCTGGCTTCCAGGCATTTTCAAATAATTGATAAAAATGTTTATTAATAAACCAACTATACAAGTATGCTCTGCTAATGGATTAGCATTAGTTCCAGGTTCTTTTCATGTGAGATATTATAGTTTTTGTATTGTTTGATGTATTTGAGAATAGTTCTGGCTTCCAGCTATTTTAAAATAATTATTAAAAATGTTTATCAGCATCTCAACTATACAAGTGTGCTCTGCTAATGAATAGGCGTGAGTTCTAGGTACTTGTTGTATGGGATATTATAGTTTAGGTATTGTTTGATGTATTTGAGAATAGTTCTGGCTTCCAGCTATTTTGAAATAATTATTAAAAATGTTTATCAGTATCTCAACTATACAAGGGTGCTCTGCTGATGGATAGGCGTTAGTTCCAGGTGCTTTTAGTGTGAGATATTATAGTTTAGGCATTGTTTGATATATTTGAGAATAGTTCTGGCTTCTAGCTATTTTCAAATAATTGTTAAAATTGTTTATTAATATTTCAACTATACAAGGGTGCTCTGTTGATGGATAGGCGTTAGTTCCAGGTGCTTTTACTGTTAGATATGATAGTTTAGGCATTGTTTGATGGATTTGAGAATAGTTCTGGCTTCCAGCTATTTTCAAATAATTGTTAAAACTGCTTATTAATATCTCAACTATACAAGGGTGCTCTGCTGATGGATAGGCGTTAGTTCCAGGTGCCTTCTGTGTAGGATATTATACTATTGACACTGTTTGATGTATTCGAGAATAGTTCTGGCTTCCAGGCATTTTCAAATAATTGATAAAAATGTTTATCAATATCACAACTATACAAGTATGCTCTGCTAATGGATTAGCGTTAGTTCCAGGTTCTTTTCATGTGAGATATTATAGTTTTTGTATTGTTTGATATATTTAAGAATAGTTCTGGCTTCCAGCTATTTTTAAATAATTATTAAAGATGTTTATCAGTATCTCAACTATACAAGGGTGCTCTGCTGATGGATAGGCGTTAGTTCCAGGTGCTTTTAGTGTGAGATATTATAGTTTAGGCATTGTTTGATGGATTTGAGAATAGTTCTGGCTTCCAGCTACTTTCAAATAATTATTAAAAATGTTTATCAGCATCTCAACTATACAAGTGTGCTCTGCTGACGAATAGGCGTGGGTTCTAGGTACTTTTTGTGTAGGATATTATAGCTTAGGTATTGTTTGATATATTTGCGAATAGTTCCGAATTCCAGCTATTGTCAAATAAATGTTAAAAATGTTTATTAATATCTCAAGTATACAAGTGTGATCTGCTGAGGGATAGGCATGAGTTCCAGGTCCTTTTTTGGAGGGATATTATAGTTTAGGCATTACTTGATGTTTTTAAGAATAGTTCTGTCTTCCAGCTATTTTCAAATAATTGTTAAAAATGTTTATTATTATCTCAACTATACAAGTGTGCTCTGCTGATGGATAGGCGATAGTTCCAGGTGCTTTATGTGTGAGATATTATAGTTTAGGTATTTTTTGATATATTTGAGAATAGTTCCGGCTTCCAGCTATTTTCAAATAAATGTTAAAAATGTTTATAAATATCTTAACTATACAAGTGTGCTCTGCTGAGAGATAGGCATGAGTTCCAGGTGCATTTTGGGTGGGATATTATTGTTTTGGTATTGTTTGATGTATCTGAGAATAGTTCTGGCTTCCAACTATTTTCCAATACTTGTTAAAAATGTTTATAAATATCTCAACTATTCAAGTGTGCTCTGCTGAGAGATAGGCTTGAGTTCCAGGTGCCTTTTTGGGTGGAATATTATTGTTTTGGTATTGTTTAATATATTTGTGAATAGTTCTGGTTTCCAGCTATTTTGAAATAATTATTAAAAATGTTCATCAGTATCTCAACTATACAAGGGTGCTCTGCTGATGGATAGGCGTTAGTTCCAGGTGCTTTTAGTGTGAGATATTATAGTTTTGATATTGTTTGATATAATTGAGAATAGTTCTGTCTTCCAGCTATTTTCAAATAATTGTTAAAAATGTTTATATATATCTAAACTATACAAGTGTGCTCTGCTGAGGGATGCGCATGAGTTCCAGGTGTTTTTGGGTGGGATATCATTGTTTTGGTATCGTTTGATGTATTTGAGAATAGTCCTGGCTTCCAGCTAATTTTAAAACATTGTTAAAAATGTTTATTAATATCCCAACTACACAAGTATTCTCTGCTAATGTATTGGCGTTAGTTCCAGGTGCGTTTTGTATGAGATATTATAGTTTTTGTATTGTTTGATATATTTGAGAATAGTTCTGGCTTCCAGCTATTTTCAAATAATTGTTAAAAATGTTTATTAATGTCTCAACTATACAAGTGTGCTCTGCTGATGGATAGGCGGTAGTGCCAGGTGCTTTATATGTGAGATATTATAGTTTAGGTATTGCTTGATGTATTTAAGAATAGTTCTGTCTTCCAGCTATTTTCAAATAATTGTTAAAAATGTTTATTAATATCTTAACTATACAAGTGTGCTCTGCTGATGGATAGGCGATAGTTCCAGGTGCTTTATGTGTGAGATATTATAGGTTAGGTATTTTTTGATATATTTGAGAATAGTTCCGGCTTCCAGCTATTTTCAAATAATTGTTAAAAATGTTTATAAATATCTCAACTATACAAGTGTGCTCTGCTGATGAATAGGCATGAGTTCTAGGTGCTTTTTGGGTGGGATATCATTGTTCTGGTATTGGTTGATGTATTTGAGAATAGTTCTGGTTTCCAGCTATTTTGAAATTATTATTAAAAATGTTTATCAGTATCTCAACTATACAAGGGTGCTCTGCTGAAGGATAGGCATGAGTTCCAGGTGCTTTTTGGGTATGATATTATTGTTTTGGTAATGTTTGATGTAGTTGAGAATAGTTCTGGTTTCCAGCTATTTTCAAATAATGATTAAAATTGTTTATTAATATTTCAACTATACAAGGGTGCTCTGCTGCTGGATAGGCATTAGTTTCAGGTGCTTTCTGTGTAGGGTATTATAGTTTTGGTATTGTTTGATGTATTCGAGAATAGTTCTGGCTTCCAGGCATTTTCAAATAATTATTAAAAATGTTTATCAGTATTTCATCTATACAAGGATGCTCTGCTGATAGATAGGCGTTAGTTCCAGATGCTTTTAGTGTGAGATATTATAGTTTAGGCATTGTTTGATGGATTTGAGAATAGTTCTGGCTTCCAGCTATTTTCAAATAATTGTTAAAAATGTTTATAAATATCTCAACTATACAAGTGTGCTCTGCTGGGGGATTGGCACGAGTTCCGGGTGCTTTTCGGGTGGGATATCATTGTTTTGCTATGGTTTGATATACTTGAGAATAGTTCTGGCTTCCTGGTATTTTCAAATAATTATTAAAAATGTTTCTCAACATCTCAACTATACAAGTGTGCTCTGCTGATGAATAGGTGTGAGTTCTAGGCGCTTTTTGGGTGGGATATTATAGTTTGGGTTTTGTTTGTTGTATTTGAGAATAGTTCTGTTTGCCAGCTATTTTCAAATAATAGTTAAAAATGTTTATTGATATCTCAACTATTCAAGTGTGCTCTGCTGATGGATAGGCGATAGTTCCAGGTGCTTTTCTCGTGAGATATTATAGTTTAGGTATTGTTTGATGTATTTGAGAATAGTTCTGGCTTCGAGCTATTTTGACATAATTAATAAAAATGTTTATCAGTATCTCAACTATACAAGGGTGCTCTGCTGATGGATAGGCGTTAGTTCCAGGTGCTTTCAGTGTGAGATACTATAGTTTAGGCGTTGTTTGATGTATTCAGGAATAGTTTTGTCTTCCAGCCATTTTCAAATAATGGTTAAAAATGTTTATTAATATCTCAACTATACAAGTGTGCTCTGCTGAGGGATGGAAATGAGTTCCAGGTGCTTTTTGGGTGGGATATCATTGTTTCGGTATTGTTTGATGTATTTGAGAATAGTTCTGGATTCCAGGTATTTTCAAATAATTATTAAAAATGTATATCAACATCTCAACTATACAAGTGTGCTCTGCTGATAAATAGGCATGAGTTCTAGGTGCTTTTTGTGTGAGATATTATAGTTTTGGTATCGTTTGATATATTTGAGAATATTTCTGGCTTCCAGCTATTTTCAAATAATTGTTAAAAATATGTATCAGCATCTCAACTATACAAGTGTGCTATGCTGAGGGATAGGCATGAGTTCCAGATGCTTTTTATGCGGGATATTATTGTCTTGGTATTGTTTGATGTATATGAAAATAGTTCTGGCTTCCAGCTATTTTGAAATAATTATTCAAAATGTTTATCAGTATCTCAACTATACAAGGGTGATATGCTGATAGATAGGCGTTAGTCCCAGGTGCTTTTAGTGTGAGATATTATAGTTTAGGCATTGTTTGATGGATTTGAGAATAGTTCTGGCTTCCAGCTATTTTCAAATAATTGTTAAAATTGTTTATTAATATTTCAACTATACAAGGGTGCTCTGCTGCTGGGTAGGCATTAGTTCCAGGTGGTTTCTGTGTAGGGTATTATAGTTTTGGTATTGTTTGATGTATTCGAGAATAGTTCTGGTTTCCAGGCATTTTCAAATAATTATTAAAAATGTTTATCAGTATTTCAACTATACAAGGGTGCTCTGCTGATGGATAGGCGTTAGTTCCAGATGCTTTTAGTGTGAGATATTATAGTTTAGGCATTGTTTGATGGATTTGAGAATGGTTCTGGCTTGTAGCTATTTTTAAATAATTGTTAAAATTTTTAATTAATATCTCAACTATACAAGGGTGCTCTGCTGATGGATAGGCGTTAGTTCCAGGTGCTTTCTGTGTAGGATATTATAGTTTTGGTACTGTTTGATGTATTCGAGAATAGTTCTGGCTTCCAGGCATTTTCAAACAATTGATAAAAATGTTTATTAATATCCCAACTATACAACTATGCTCTGCTAATGGATTAGCGTTAGTTCCAGGTGCTTTTCGTGTGAGATATTATAGGTTTGGTATTGTTTGATGCATTTGAAAATAGTTCTGGCTTCCAGCTATTTTTAAATAATTATTAAAATTTTATCAGCATCTCAACTATACACGTGTGCTCTGCTGATGAATAGGCGTGAGTTCTAGGTACTTGTTGTGTGGGATATTATAGTTTAGGTATTGTTTGATATATCTGAGAATAGTTCTGGCTTCCAGCTATTTTGAAATAATTGTTAAAAATGTTTATAAATATTTCGACTATACAAGTGTGCTCTGCTGAGGGATGGGCATGAGTTCCAGGTGCTTTTTGGGTGGGATATTATTGCTTTGGTATAGTTTGATGTATTCGAGAATAGTTCTGGCTCCCAGCTATTTTCGAATAATTATTAAAAATGTTTATCAACATCTCAATTATACAAGTGTGCTCTGCTGATGAATAGGCGTGAGTTCTAGGTGCTTTTTGTTTGGGATATTATAGTTTGGGTTTTGTTTTTTGTATTTGAGAATAGTTCTGTCTGCCAGCTATTTTACAATAATAGTTAAAAATGTTTATTAATATCTCAACTATACAAGTGTGCTGTGCTGATGAATAGGCGATAGTTCGAGGTGCTTTTCGCGTGAGATATTATAGTCTAGATATTGTTTGATATATTTGACAATAGTTCCGGGTTCCAGATATTTTCAAATAATTGTTAAATATGTTTATAAATATCTCAACTATACAAGTGTGCTCTGCTGAGGGATAGACATGAGTTCCAGGTGCTTTTTGGGTGGGATATTATTGTTTTGGTATTGTTTGATGTATTTGAGAATAGTTTCGGCTTTCAGCTATTTTGAAATAATTATTAAAAATGTTTATCAGCATCTCAACTACACAAGTGTGCTCTGCTGGAGGATAGGCGTGAGTTTGTTTGGGTTTGTTTGGGTTGGATCAAACAATACCAAAATAATAATATCCCACCCAAAAAGCACCTGGCTCATGCCTATCCCTCAGCAGAGCACACTTGTATAGTTGAGATATTTATAAACATTTTTAACAATTATTTGAAAATAGCTGGAAGACAGAACTATTCTTAATTACATCAAACAATATCTAAACTACAATATCTCACGCTAAAAGCACCTGGAACTGCCGCCTATCCATCAGCAGAGCACCCATGTATAGTTGAGATACTGATAAACATTTTTAATAATTATTTCAACATAGCTGGAAGCCAGAACTGTTTTCATATACATAAAACAATACCAAAACAATAATATCCTAGACAAAAAGCACCTGGAAATCATGCCTATCCTTCAGCAGAGCACACTTGTATAGTTAGGATATTAATAAACATTTTTAACAATTATTTGAAAATAGCTGGAAGACAGAACTATTCTTAAATACATCAAGCAATGCCTAAACAATTATAACTAACTCACTATAACTGGATTATAGTGAGTTATAGTTGTTATAGGGTGCTTTATATGAAGCCAGGTGCTCACATATAAAGCACCTGGCACTACCGCCTATCCATCAGCAGAGCACACTTGTATAGTTGAGATATTAATAAACATTTTTAACAATTATTTGAAAATAGCTGGAAGCCAGAACTATTCTCAAATATATCAAACAATACAAAAACTATAATATCTCATACAAAACGCACCTGGAACCAACGCCTATACATTAGCAGAGAATACTTGTATAGTTGGGATATTAATAAACATTTTTAACAATTATTTGAAAATGGCTGGAAGGCAGAACTATTCTTAAATATATAGAACAATAGAAAAACTGTAATATCTCACACAAAACGCACCTGGAACTAACGCCAATACATTAGCAGAGAATACTTGTATAGTTGGGATATTAATAAACATTTTTAACAATTTTTTAAAACTAGCTGGAAGCCAGGACTATTCCCAAATACATCAAACGATACCAAAACAATGATATCCCACCCAAAAACACCTGGAACTCATGCCCATCCCTCAGCAGAGCACACTTGTATAGTTTAGATATATATAAACATTTTTAACAATTATTTGAAAATAGCTGGAAGACAGAACTATTCTCAATTATATCAAACAATATCAAAACTATAATATCTCACACTAAAAGCACCTCGAACTATCGCCTATTCATCAGCAGAGCACCCTTGTATAGTTGAGATACTGATGAACATTTTTAATAATTATTTCAAAATAGCTGGAAACCAGAACTATTCTCAAATACATCAAACATTACCAAAACAATAATATCATACCCAAAAAGCACCTGGAACTCATGCCTATCCTTCAGCAGAGCACCCTTGTACAGTTGAGATTCTGATAAACATTTTTAATAATGATTTCAAAATAGCTGGAAGCCAGAACTATTCACAAATACATTAAACAATACCAAAACAATAATATTCCACCCAAAAAGGCACCTGGAACTCATGCCTATCTCTCAACAGAGCACACTTGAATAGTTGAGATATTTATAAACATTTTTAACAAGTATTGGAAAATAGTTGGAAGTTAGAACTATTCTCAGATACATCAAACAATACCAAAACAATAATATCCCACCCAAAATGCACCTGGAACTCATGCCTATCTCTCAGCAGAGCACACTTGTCTAGTTAAGATATTTATAAACATTTTTAACATTTATTTGAAAATAGCTGGAAGCCGGAACTATTCTCAAGTATATCAAAAAATACCTAAACTATAATATCTCACACATAAAGCACCTGGAACTATCGCCTATCCATCAGCAGAGCACACTTGTATAGTTGAGATAATAATAAACATTTTTAACTATTATTTGAAAATAGCTGGAAGACAGAACTATTCTTAAATACATCAAGTAATGCCTAAACTATAATATCCCTCCAAAAAAGTACCTGGAACTCATGCCTATCCCTCAGCAGATCACACTTGTATAGTTGAGATATTAATAAACATTTTTAACATTTATTTGACAATAGCTGGAATTCGGAACTATTCTCAAATATATCAAACAATACCTAAGCTATAATATCCTACACAAAAAGTACCTAGAACTCACGCCTATTCATCAGCAGAGCACACTTGTATAGTTGAGATGCTGATAAACATTTTTAATAATTATTTGAAAATAGCTGGAAGCCAGAACTATTCTCAAATCCATCAAACAATGCCTAAACTATAATATCTCACACTAAAAGCACCTGGAACTAACGCCTATCCATCAGCAGAGCACCCTTGTATAGTTGAAATACTGATAAACATTTTTAATAATTATTTGAAAATGCCTGGAAGCCAGAACTATTCTCGAATACATCAAACAATATCAAAACTATAATATCCTACACAGAAAGCACCTGGAACTAACGCCTATCCATCAGCAGAGCACCCTTGTATAGTTGAAATATTAATAAACAATTTTAACAATTATTTGAAAATAGCTGGAAGCCAGAACTATTCTTAAATCCATCAAACAATGCCTAAACTATAATATCTCACACTAAAAGCACCTGGAACTAACGCCTATCCATCAGCAGAGCACCCTTGTATAGTTGAGATACGGATAAACATTTTTAACAATTATTTGAAAATAGCTGGAAGACAGAACTATTCTTAAATACATCAAACATTGCCTAAACTATAATATCTCACACTAAAAGCACCTGGAACCGCCTGCTGATGGAACCGCCGCTGATGGAAACGCCTATCCATCAGCAGAGCACCCTTGTATAGTTGAGATACTGATAAACATCTTTAATAATTATTTAAAAATAGCTGGAAGCCAGAACTATTCTTAAATATATCAAACAATACAAAAACTATAATATCTCACATGAAAAGAACCTGGAACTAACGCTAATCCATTAGCAGAGCATACTTGTATAGTTGTGATATTGATAAACATTTTTATCAATTATTTGCAAATGCCTGGAAGCCAGAACTATTCTCGAATACATCAAACAGTATCAATACTATAATATCCTACACAGAAGGCACCTGGAACTAACGCCTATCCATCAGCAGAGCACCCTTGTATAGTTGAGATATTAATAAACATTTTTAACAATTATTTGAAAATAGCTGGAAGCCAGAACTATTCTCAAATCCATCAAACAATGCCTAAACTATCATATCTAACACTAAAAGCACCTGGAACTAACGCCTATCCATCAACAGAGCACCCTTGTATAGTTGAAATATTAATAAACAATTTTAACAATTATTTGAAAATAGCTAGAAGCCAGAACTATTCTCAAATATATCAAACAATGCCTAAACTATAATATCTCACACTAAAAGCACCTGGAACTAACGCCTATCCATCAGCAGAGCACCCTTGTATAGTTGAGATACTGATAAACATTTTTAATAATTATTTCAAAATAGCTGGAAGCCAGAACTTTTCTCAAATACATCAAACAATACCTAAACTATAATATCCCATACAACAAGTACCTAGAACTCACGCCTATTCATTAGCAGAGCACACTTGTATAGTTGAGATGCTGATAAACATTTTTAATAATTATTTTAAAATAGCTGGAAGCCAGAACTATTCTCAAATACTTCAAACAATACAAAAACTATAATATCTCACATGAAAAGAACCTGGAACTAATGATAATCCATTAGCAGAGCATACTTGTATAGTTGGGTTATTAATAAACATTTTTATCAATTATTTGAAAATGCCTGGAAGCCAGAACTATTCTCGAATGCATCAAACAGTATCAAAACTATAATATCCTATACAGAAGGCACCTGGAACTAACGCCTATCCATCAGCAGAGCACCCTTGTATAGTTGAGGTATTAATAAACAATTTTAACAATTATTTTAAAATAGCTGGAAGCCGGAACTATTCTCAAATCCATCAAACAATGCCTAAACTATAATATCTCATACTAAAAGCACCTGGAACTAACGCTTATCCATCAGCAGAGCACCCTTGTATAGTTGAAATATTAATAAACAATTTTAACAATTATTGGAAAATAGCTGAAAGTCAGAACTATTATCAAATCCATCAAACAATGCCTAAACTATCATATCTAACACTAAAAGTACCTGGAACTAACGCCTATCCATCAGCAGAGCACCCTTGTATAGTTGAAATACGGATAAACATTTTTAATAATTAATTGAAAATGACTGGAAGCCAGAACTATTCTCGAATACATCAAACAATACCAAAACTATAATATCCTACACAGAAAGCACCTGGAACTAACGCCTATCCATCAGCAGAGCACCCTTGTATAGTTGAGATACTGATAAACATTTTTAATTATTATTTCAAAATAGCTTGAAGCCAGAACTATTCTCAAATACATCAAACAATACTAAAACAATAATATCCCTCCCAAAAAGGACCTGGAACTAACGCCTATCCATCAGCAGAGCATACTTGTCTAGTTGAGATATTAATAAACATTTTTAACGTTTATTTGACAATAGCTGGAATTCGGAACTATTCTCAAATATATCAAGCAATACCTAAGCTATAATATCCTACACAAAAAGTACCTAGAACTCACGCCTATTCATCAGCAGAGCACACTTGTATAGTTGAGATGCTGATAAACATTCTTAATAATTATTTGAAAATAGCCGGAAGCCAGAACAATTCTCAAATCCATCAAACAATGCCTAAACTATAATATCTCACACTAAAAGCACCTGGAACTAACGCCTATCCATCAGCAGAGCACCCTTGTATAGTTGAGATACGGATAAACATTTTTAACAATTATTTGAAAATAGCTGGAAGACAGAACTATTCTTAAATACATCAAACATTGCCTAAACTATAATATCTCACACTAAAAGCACCTGGAACCGCCTGCTGATGGAAACGCCTATCCATCAGCAGAGCACCCTTGTATAGTTGAGATACTGATAAACATCTTTAATAATTATTTAAAAATAGCTGGAAGCCAGAACTATTCTTAAATATATCAAACAATACAAAAACTATAATATCTCACATGAAAAGAACCTGGAACTACCGCTAATCCATTAGCAGAGCATACTTGTATAGTTGTGATATTGATAAACATTTTTATCAATTATTTGAAAATGCCTGGAAGCCAGAACTATTCTCGAATACATCAAACAGTATCAATACTATAATATTCTACACAGAAGGCACCTGGAACTAACGCCTATCCATCAGCAGAGCACTCTTGTATAGTTGAGATATTAATAAACAGTTTTAACAATTATTTGAAAATAGCTGGAAGCCAGAACTATTCTCAAATCCATCAAACAATGCCTAAACTATCATATCTAACACTAAAAGCACCTGGAACTAACGCCTATCCATCAACAGAGCACCCTTGTATAGTTAAAATATTAATAAACAATTTTAACTATTATTTGAAAATAGCTAGAAGCCAGAACTATTCTCAAATATATCAAACAATGCCTAAACTATAATATCTCACACTAAAAGCACCTGGAACTAACGCCTATCCATCAGCAGAGCACCCTTGTATAGTTGAGATACTGATAAACATTTTTAATAATTATTTCAAAATAGCTGGAAGCCAGAACTATTCTCAAATACATCAAACAATACCTAAACTATAATATCCCATACAACAAGTACCTAGAACTCACGCCTATTCATTAGCAGAGCACACTTGTATAGTTGAGATGCTGATAAACATTTTTAATAATTATTTTAAAATAGCTGGAAGCCAGAACTATTCTCAAATACATCAAACAATACAAAAACTATAATATCTCACATGACAAGAACCTGGAACTAATGCTAATCCATTAGCAGAGCATACTTGTATAGTTGGGTTATTAATAAACATTTTTATCAATTATTTGAAAATGCCTGGAAGCCAGAACTATTTTCGAATGCATCAAACAGTATCAAAACTATAATATCCTATACAGAAGGCACCTGGAACTAACGCCTATCCATCAACAGAGCACCCTTGTATAGTTGAGGTATTAATAAACAATTTTAACAATTATTTGAAAATAGCTGGAAGCCAGAACTACTCTCAAATCCATTAAACAATGTCTAAACTATAATATCTAATACTAAAAGCACCTGGAACTAACGCCTATCCATCAGCAGAGCACCCTTGTATAGTTGAAATATTAATAAACAATTTTAACAATTATTTGAAAATAGCTAGAAGCCAGAACTATTCTCACATCCATCAAACAATGCCTAAACTATAATATCTCACACTAAAAGCACCTGGAACTAACGCCTCTCCATCAGCAGAGCACCCTTGTATAGTTGAAATATTAATAAACAATTTTAACAACTATTTGAAAATAGCTGAAAGTCAGAACTATTATCAAATCCATCAAACAATGCCTAAACTATCATATCTAACACTAAAAGCACCTGGAACTAACGCCTATCCATCAGCAGAGCACCCTTGTATAGTTGAAATACTGATAAACATTTTTAATAATTATTTGAAAATGCCTGGATGCCAGAACTATTCTCGAATACATCAAACAATACCAAAACTATAATATTCTACACAAACAGCACCTGGAACTAACGCCTATCCATCAGCAGAGCACCCTTGTATAGTTGAAATATTAATAAACAATTTAAACAATTATTTGAAAATAGCTGGAAGCCGGAACTATTCTCAAATCCATCAAACAATGCCTAAACTATAATATCTCACACTAAAAGCACCTGGAACTAACGCCTATCCATCAGCAGAGCACCCTTGTATAGTTGAAATATTAATAAACAATTTTAACAATTATTTGAAAATAGCAGAAAGTCAGAACTATCATATCTAACACTAATAGCACCTGGAACTAACGCCTATCCATCAGCAGAGCACCCTTGTATAGTTGAAATACGGATAAACATTTTTAATAATTAATTGAAAATGACTGGAAGCCAGAACTATTCTCGAATACATCAAACAATACCAAAACTATAATATCCTACACAGAAAGCACCTGGAACTAACGCCTATCCATCAGCAGAGCACCCTTGTATAGTTGAGATACTGATAAACATTTTTAATAATTATTTCAAAATAGCTGGAAGCCAGAACTATTCTCAAATACATCAAACAATACTAAGACAATAATATTCCTCCCAAAAAGGACCTGGAACTCATGCCTATCCCTCAGCAGAGCACACTTGTATAGTTGCGATATTAATAAACATTTTTAACAATTATTTGAAAATAGCTGGAAGACAGAACTATTCTTAAATATATCAAACAATGCCTAAACTATAATATCTCACACTAACAGCACCTGGAACTAACGCCTATCCATCAGCAGAGCACCCTTGTATAGTTGAAATACTGATAAACATTTTTAATAATTATTTGAAAATGCCTGGATGCCAGAACTATTCTCGAATACATCAAACAATACCAAAACTATAATATTCTACACAACCAGCACCTGGAACTAACGCCTATCCATCAGCAGAGCACCCTTGTATAGTTGAAATATTAATAAACAATTTTAACAATTATTTTAAAATAGCTGGAAGCCGGAACTATTCTCAAATCCATCAAACAATGCCTAAACTATAATATCTCACACTAAAAGCACCTGGAACTAACGCCTATCCATCAGCAGAGCACCCTTGTATAGTTGAAATACGGATAAACATTTTTAATAATTAATTGAAAATGACTGGAAGCCAGAACTATTCTCGAATACATCAAACAGTACCAAAACTATAATATCCTACACAGAAAGCACCTGGAACTAACGCCTATCCATCAGCAGAGCACCCTTGTATAGTTGAGATACTGATAAACATTTTTAATAATTATTTCAAAATAGCTGGAAGCCAGAACTATTCTCAAATACATCAAACAATACTAAAACAATAATATCCCTCCCAAAAAAGACCTGGAACTCACGCCTATCCATCCGCATATTTCTATAGGAAGATACAAAAAAAAAAAAAAATTCCGTAACTTTTTTTTGCTAAAACCACCAGAACTATTGTTAAAAACTATCAGGAACTCCTATCAGGAACTCATCCGCATGTACAAAGAACTCCCGCTAATTTATGGTTTTCTGCAAAATGATCTGCTACGGGAAGTTAGCAGAGCATTTTTCAATCTCCTTTTTTTGGTCCAAATCACCAGAACTATTGCTAAAAACCATCAAGAACTATAGAACTCAACTGCATGCCAAGAGAACTCTCACTGAATTTTGATCTGCTGGCAAATGCTCTGCTAACTTCACTGACACGTAGTCTGACGATTCTGAAACTCTCTCCCTTGCTATTTTCCGCTCGACGAGCGAACGGGAGGAACAATTCCCGAAGCGCGCGAATATGTATACTAAAATGCCAAGGCGAATAATGAATTGCACGCGAGCTTCGGTACGTTGCACGCCGGCTTCTTACACTCATAGTGCATACGAAAAAAATAATAGTTCGCACACACGCGTTTTATATATATGAATATATATATATATATATATATATATATATATATATATATATATATTCAACAAACACGCTCGTGGGGGTGCGCGCGCGTTATAATAGTCCATTTGAGTCGAGTACATGCCCGCATAGAAATTTGTTGGTGAGTCCGCGGATCATACCACAACCCTACAGGGATTTGATAAAGACGCCGCACGTAGCAAGTCGACATTGGAATTCAAGTGAATTCACTTGGCTATTTCGATTTAGGTCGTTTAAACATTTTTTATTTGACATTCTCAACCGGAATTTGTTGGATCTCCAAAAAAAGTATCCTTTCGTGATCCCGTGCACAAATCTGTTGGGGAGTCCAAGATGCACCCACATCTTTATATGGTATTGAAGTTTGCATCGATGGAATGCAACAAAATTTTTTATTTGCAGTGCTATCCAAAGTGAAATTCAGCGGCTTAGGTCGTAGATCGCTACATAAGAATCACAAAAAATGTTTGCTTGATTTTCGTAGCTCGATTCGTAGCTCATGTTGGGGAGTCCCAACATGCACCCACATCTCTATGTGGTATTGAAGTTTGCATCGATGGAATGCGACGAAATTTTTCATTTTCAGTGCCATCCAAAGTGATATTCAGCAGATTGCGGTTGTAGATTGCTAAATAAAAATGTTTGCTTAATTTTCGTAGCTCAAATCTGGCAAAGGAAATTTGGGAATGATTCGCGTGTAACAAAAGCGGACGTCAAAGCGCAAGAACACTGAAAAAAGGCCCGAACAGCCCGCAGATTGCATAGATTGGGTGGGCAACACGATCTCGATTATGAGGAAGGACACTTCTATGGTGTCGGAATCGCTGACTAGCGGTGAGACGACAATATTTCACAAGATCGTGTGAACTATGTACCAAAACTTTGAACGCGATTATCTCGAGACTCCATATCTTGACACGGCGATATTGATGTGTTGAGTAACTTTCACACTATTGACTTCAATTTGTACAGTTAACGTTCAAACAGTAGTCATTTTCGGTTTTCGATCGCATTTTTGTAATTGGACGAACCATTCGTTAATAACAATGACTCCAGCATGCTGTTTTTCAAGAGAAAAATGTTTTCTTTGGAGAAGCTGTCATTTTGCGTATTTTTCGAAATTTCGAAAAGTGGATCGTGAACCCATAGCCAGTTGGATAAATTTGAACAAATTTTTTTTGTCGTTTTCGTTTCAGGTTACATTTGAGCCCTGGTAGAGATCCCGCCGTTTCGGGCCTCGCCGCTGGAGGACTGCAACGCCAGCTACGGTAGCATGTCATAATATCACACGACAAAATATCACCAACAAAACATCACGACCATAAAATATCACAATCCGATTATTCTCCCGACGCGAGAGTTGGTTTGTTTGTTTGTTTGGGTTTGTTTGTCTGTTTTGTCGTGTGTTATTTTGTCCGTGATATTTTGTCGTGTGATCAGGTGACATGGAACCCCAGCTACAGCACCGCGAACACTTTGAAAGATTTTCTTAAGGCGTTAGGCCACAGTGACGGGTATAAAATCATGTGCGAATTCAACAATTTTCTTTCGTATGAAAAAGTGCTTCACTCGTAAAATGAATTACACATCTATTGAGTATGAATATCAAGCTGTTAGAAAATATATCTTTTTTCTTCGATGTAAAAAATGGCCGACGACTCGAAACTTCTCAAAACAGTTTTTTTTCCAATTGGCGTGACAAATAACTTCAACAATTTTCACTCGATTTACTTCAAATTTAAAAGTTACGTTCCTAATTGCATTTCGCAGAAAAGTACATGCGGAATTTCAGATTAATCGAAAACTTTCCATTTTATGAGCAGTTAGAACGAAATTTTTCACTGAAAATTCATTTCTCAAGTCCAAATACCTACAACTTTTGAATAAAACAATATTTTTTAAATTCCGTACGTACTTCTCTAGGTATTCTAATGTAGACAGACGGGGATTTTTGTTTTTTGCACTAGGTCAAAAATTGTGTATGCGAAATGTCACGCCGCGGACGCCTAAAAAAAATGATAAAAGAAAATATTAGCAGTCGGCCATTTTGTGCATCGAAAAAAAATATATATATTTTCTAACAGCTTGACATTCATACTAAATAGATGTGTAATTAATGTTACGAGTGAATCACTTTTTCATACGAAAAAAAAATGACAAATTCCCGCATGATTTTATACCCGTTACTGTGGCCTAACGCGCTAACGGCGGGGTAAAGTTAATTCGGCGAAAAAAAGGCATGTTTTTAAGATTTTTTTGGCGTAACGAATAGTGTTCGTTTATTGAAAAATTTACATATGATAAAGTAACATTTGAACAACATTCTCCTAAATTTGCATTGCAAAATATTCAAAATTGAGCGAGTGAAAATTAAACCCCCGAGGCGCCGCGAAAAAAAAGTTGGTTTGCGGGTGCACCATAACTCGCAACAGAATCATTTGAAACAAAAAAAATCAAAATGCATTTGTTAAAGGAGATGTTCTCGAGGTAATGACAGGAGGATTTTTTTTTTTTCGATTTTTCGATTTTTCGTAGCACTTGGGAACCAAAAACCCGATTTTCGCTAAAAAAAATCGGCTAATTTGTTGTTGAAAAATTAGTAATTATTAAAAAAAACAAAAAAGCTCTGGACAATACCTGGTGAATTATGTGAAGAAGTACTGTGCAAAATTTCAAAGCGATTGGTCCAGTAGATTTTGAGTTATCGTGCACACGGACTTCAAATATGACAAGTCTCAGAAAAACGGTTTGAAAAACGCAAAAGAGAAGAAAACGGCATGGAGCAATAGACGCTCAAATACTCATAACTTCGTCAATTTTACTCCGATCGACTTGAAATTTTAACACAATATTCTTGATATATTATGCATTCATTTAAAAAATTTGAAAAAAAATTAAAAAAAAATTTAAATACTTTACCCCGCCCTTAAGAAAAAAATTACATTCTAATCACAAACATGTGTACAACATGCTGGGCAAAAATTAATTTATTCCAATCAATGTGTTGCACGAAAAAAATGCATCATTCCAACCCTTCGAGTTGGGCTTCCAGAGAGGGATATACCCGTTAGTTATTCTCGTGACGCAAGTTGGCGGACAAAAGTGCGAGCGGTAGAGGAAAAAATTAACTTTCGAGAATGCGCGAAGGGTTTGTGGTAGCGGGTGTTTAGAAGGGCTACTGAGGCAAGAGAGAAGACGCTGATCGAAGTGGCGTGTTACCCGGCGATGCGTGCCCTCGCGCAAGAGTTGGAAAGTCAGCGAGACGAGGAAGGAGGAGGGGCGGGGAGGGGGGGGGGCAAAGGAAAGAAACAAGAGCAGCGAGGAACTTCAGCCATCGACGAAGACACGGCGCACACAGAAGTGCCCGACGTGGACGCGGGAATAAGAGAAGCGGAGGACGGGATATATCCAGCGGACAAACAGCATCAACGACGCGAGAAACTCACGATCCGCAGGACCTACGCCATAATAAGAGTCTTTGAACCACCTTGAACCTCATACGCGAGGGCTCGGCCGCCAACCTTTGTAATAACGGATAAAACACGCGAGAAAAGCACACACGAAGAACAAAACAACAACAACAACAACAACAAAAAAGTCCTCGTGCAGGACGATGAAAAGCGAGAGTGTAGCGAAGGCTCGCCGAGGTAACAAAAAAAAACGCCAAAAATAAGGAGAGAGAGAAAAAAAACGAGAAAGAGCAACGAATTGAGAAAATAACGTTTCATTTCCTCGGATGTTCGCGCCCCCGAGACCACGTGCCATGTGTGCACGCTCGTCCGTGTGTCCGCACAATGCGCGGCCCCCAGCGATGATCTTTTCCTCTGTACCGTTTTTTTTCCTTTTTTTTTTCATCTTCAGCTTCTCTCGTTCGCGTATAATAACATACAATTTTGTCGAGAAATCGGGATCGAAGAGAGCCGAGCGAGTGCCCTCTGTTCGTCCGAGGATAAAACACATACGCGAGACGCGTGTATAAACATGACCCGGGAATCTTTGCTCGTTTCATCGCGAGGTTTGTTCCAGCGACTCGCCTAATTGGGCGGCGAGGGGGGGGGGGGGGGGGGGAGTCGCCGGTTGCCGAAATGCTTCCACCTCGCTATTGAAGAGATCGCGGCTAGAGCGAGATAACTGGGAATGAAAAATTGGCTGGAACGATGTAACAAGTGTATGGGACTCGAGATAGAGCGGGAGAGAGAGATAATACGAACAAACCTTGCACAAGTACAACGACGTTGAAGTCTGCAACGAAAATACTTTTTTATTTATTTATCTTCATTTTTGTTACAGTGAAAAATCTTATCCTGCACGTTGGAGTGATTCATTTGAGTCAAATGACGGTTTATTCATTGTTTTTTTCAATGAGCCTCAAAAGAAATGCACACGAGGTACAGATTTATTATGTATATGCCAATTTTTTTTTTTAATATACAATTAAAGGACGAAATTATGCATTTTAATATTTTTATTATGTAAATTGGAAAAACTTTTGTGGTACTGCCAACTTGAAAAAGTATGACATTAACGATGATTATTATTTTGAAAAAACGACGATAACGAATGTTTTATACAATTCACAATGAAATTTTGAGTAATTTGTCATTTCGCGTATTCATATTTACGATGGGCAAGATGAGGATTTTTTTTTTTTCTAAATGTTTACAAAGGTTTGGTTTGCGTTAATCCGTTAGAAATGGTTTATCTTGGTGCTAGATAACAAAAACAATTACATAACCTGACATAACTAAACTATTTTTTCTAAATGTTAACACAGTTTCTGCTACACAAGTTTACAATGATTTTTTTTTCTAAATGTTTACAAAGGTTTAGTTTGCGTTAATCCGTTAGAAATGGTTTATCTTGGTGCTAAATAGCAAAAAAAAAGTTACATAACCAGACGTAACTAATTACATAACTAAAATTACAAGTCTCAAAGTCTTGCCCGTCTAACCGCACGTTAAATTACACACATTAAACTATTTTTTATCTTTGGTGTTTGGTGGTGAAACAATGTAAAAAAAAATCGTAAAGACTCAGTATAATCTAAACGATAACATGTATTTTTCTTAATTAAATTTAACCTTGGATTGTGGCTAACGCTCCAACCTCCTTAAACAGCGGATTTCAGATAAGAATCTCGAAAAACGTTCGAGTGGCTTGAGTAGTCCAAATTAGCCAAAACAAAAGTTCGGGCTAGCAAACTTTGGTTGCGTTTCAACGATGCAAACTTCAATATCGTCAAGTACATTGATATACCTACGTACCGTTGTTCATCCCCGAAAAAACTGATGCTGTTAAAGTTTGAAAGAAATACGTCCATCAACTCATGTTGATTATCGTACAAAATCTTTTTCGGCAGATTTCGATTGTAGGTCTCTAAACACGCATCTTAAAAAATGCTCGAGACAATTTGGTAGGCAGACCGCCAAGTGAAATTGAAGATCAGAAAGTTTGAATTCCATTGAACCTTTCCAATGAAATCGTTTATTGCAATTGGCTACACATTATTTAAAACCCAAACAAACCCAAACAAACGGTAATAAATTTCACAATGAATGAAATCGTTGCAGGCTCATTTAGATGAATATTGACATCCCAGTAGCCTCACGAATGTGAAAGAAAAAAATGGCGTTTTTCTCAATGTCGCATTCTTGTGTTATGACAGTTTTCTAGTGGATGAGCGATATTTATGTACGTATGTACATATGTATGCACAAACGCATCCATATGCGTTGATAAAAGCCTTTGGGTGTCTTCCGTAGCTCCGCCTTCGCTCGGCGGTGTGCGTTTGCACAAGATGGCGTCTTAGACGTCCCGAGCCTCCGGGTACGACATGCTGCAAGTACACACATACGTGCGTGCATGGACATTCTTGCAGCGTGCATAAACGAGGCTACGATTCACAGGCATAGACGTGTATGTGAGATTTAACTTAAGATTGTGTGTGTGTGTGTGTGTGTGTGTGTGTGTGTGTGTGTGTGTGTGTGCGCACGCGTGCGTGCGTGCGTGCTTGTGTGTGTGTGTGTGTGTGTGTGTGTGTCTGTGTGTGTACGACACCACATGAAACTTGGGTTACCGCGAGAGTACGTAGACTC
The DNA here is from genome assembly GCA_964007375.1 of Ophion obscuratus. Taxonomy (NCBI): domain Eukaryota; kingdom Metazoa; phylum Arthropoda; class Insecta; order Hymenoptera; family Ichneumonidae; genus Ophion; species Ophion obscuratus. The sequence continues at coordinate 34,396 of CAXFZQ010000309.1, read as the reverse complement.
GCTTATGTGTATGTACTGTGCAAACACGGAGATGCCTGCGACCACCCTCACCCGCAAGCCAGTCGGCGGCTTTGATTCAACCGCGCGCTTCTGTCTCCTGAACTCGCCGTAAATAGTCAGGGGGGGGGTCCATTGTTTCAAGGCATTTTCGTACGCCGTTGTAGTGTCGAAAAATAATAAAGCCCAGGTTCTTAATCTTAATTTGCAAAGGAGATGTGAATATTTGAAAAATTAACCGAGTTATGACGATTTTCATTTTTTGAAACGTTTTTCTCGGAACTATATTTTATGAAACGATTCTCTATAGCAAAACTCGATGATTTTTTCATATGATTATCTATTCGTTAACAACAAATAATTAAAGTTGTGTTTTTATTATCGAGAAACGTTTTTTTTTCTACAGTTTTCATAATATTCAAAATGTGAAGAAGGTCATACGAAATTTCCAGTATTATATTGAGAGCACACTTTTTTATTCTTTACTTCAGATCACCCTAGTTGCCAGAACCACCTACACGGATTGGCCATGTAGCAACCGCGACACTATGTTTCAATGATAATAACTCCATTGTCCATCGATATTTTTCAATAAAAAAAAAAAAAAAAAAACGCCAACTTTGCAAGACCGTGTATCAATTGTGTATAAAATCCCTAGCTCGAAATCCCAATACTCCTATCAGAAAAAAACATACCAAATGTCGATATGTTTGTTTGAACGCTAAGCCTGTGCAGTTTCGACTTAAAGCGAGGTGAAAGCCGCGCTTGATCGGTAAAACAAAGTCCCGCTTTGTTCCCATCTCGGTAGACCGGAAAATGGCACTCCTTTTTATCCAAAACCTCAGTTGTCCAGGATAAAAGTAAAAAACCGGATGTTCGAATGCAACGAAAATTCTCTCCAATTTCCCATTTTCCTTATTAAACGAGGTCACATTTTGCAGATGTAGGTTGTATATCGCGAAAAATAAAAATCCTTAAAAATGATAGCGTGATTTCCGTAGCTCAAATCTGCCAAAGATAGTTTGGGGAATTAGAAGAACAAAAACATTTTCTTTCCTTTCCAATGATGCAAACATCAACGTCATTAGAACGATGCTGGACAGTTGGCAGAGGGCGAATATTCAGGGACTCACTTAAAAAAGTGGGCGTAAGTTTCGCGGATGCGTCATGGGAGAGACGGGCGAGCATGGGGCTCTTGTCGGGTCACACTGTGCACAAACTCATGTGCCTCCTTAGGCGCTAAGCACGTGGGGAAAATGGAACGCGCTCACCTCACTCACTCACTCACTCCGTCACTCACTCACTCCGTCACTCACTCACTCCGTCACTCACTCACTCACTCCGTCACTCACTCCGTCACTCACTCACTCACTCACCTCACTCACTCACTCACCTTACTCACTCACTCACCTCACTCACTCAGCTCACTCACTCACTCAGCTCACTCACTCACTCAGCTCACTCACTCACTCAGCTCACTCACTCACTCACCTCACTCACTCACCTCACTCACTCACCTCACTCACCTCACTCACTCACCTCACTCACTCACCTCGCTCACTCACCTCACCTCACTCACCTCACCTCACTCACCTCACCTCACTCACCTCACCTCACTCACCTCACCTCACTCACTCACCTCACTCACTCACCTCACTCACTCACCTCACTCACTCACCTCACTTACTCACCTCACTCACTCACCTCACTCACTCACTCACTCACCTCACTCACTCACTCACTCACCTCACTCACTCACTCACTCACCTCACTCACTCACTCACCTCACTCACTCACTCACTCAGCTCACTCACTCACTCACTCACCTCGCTCACTCACCTCGCTCACTCACCTCGCTCACTCACCTCACTCACTCACCTCACTCACTCACCTCACTCACTCACCTCACTCACTCACCTCACTCACTCACCTCACTCACTCACTCACCTCACTCACTCACTCACCTCACTCACTCACTCACCTCACTCACTCACCTCACTCACTCACCTCACTCACTCACCTCACTCACTCACCTCACTCACTCACCTCACTCACTCACTCACTCACCTCACTCACTCACTCACCTCACTCACTCACTCACCTCACTCACTCACTCACCTCACTCACTCACTCACCTCACTCACTCACTCACCTCACTCACTCACTCACCTCACTCACTCACTCACCTCACTCACTCACTCACCTCACTCACTCACTCACTCACCTCACTCACTCACTCACCTCACTCACTCACCTCACTCACTCACTCACTCACTCACTCACCTCAGTCACTCACTCACCTCAGTCACTCACTCACCTCAGTCACTCACTCACCTCAGTCACTCACTCACCTCAGTCACTCACTCACCTCAGTCACTCACTCACCTCACTCACTCACTCACCTCACTCACTCACTCACTCACTCACTCACTCACTCACTCACTCACCTCACTCACTCACTCACTCACCTCACTCACTCACTCACTCACCTCACTCACCTCACTCACTCACTCACTCACTCACTCACCTCACTCACTCACTCACTCACCTCACTCACTCACTCACCCACTCACCTCACCACTCACTCACCTCACCACTCACTCACCTCACCACTCACTCACCTCACCACTCACTCACCTCACCACTCACTCACCTCACCACTCACTCACCTCACCACTCACTCACCTCACCACTCACTCACCTCACCACTCACTCACCTCACCACTCACTCACCTCACCACTCACTCACCTCACCACTCACTCACCTCACCACTCACTCACCTCACCACTCACTCACCTCACCACTCACTCACCTCACCACTCACTCACCTCACCACTCACTCACCTCACCACTCACTCACCTCACCACTCACTCATGTGTGAGTGAGTGAGAGAGGTATAACGCTCATCAGTCTCCATAACGCGTAGAATCTCCACGAAATGCACTCAAATGGGTCTGCGTCCTACAAAGTCGAATGTGTGTTTAGTGTCGGGAATAGCACGGGAGAGTGAGAGAGAGCAAGCGAGAGCGGGGGGAGGGAGGTAGATAGCGGGAGGCTCGGAGGGGCATTGAAGCAGCAGCGGGGGCAAAGGAGCGAGCGCTCCGCGTGTGGACTGCAATTACGTATGCACCTCTCTTGCGGACCCCGTGGCTTATTCACGGTTCGCTGCGCTTCCTTCCTGTCTGTGCTGCAACCACTGCCAATCGCGAGTCCTCCGAGTCTACTTCTCCTCTCACTGTCTGCTTTTCCTACCAGCTCCTACAATTTCGCTCTCCTTTTTCTTTTTCATTTCGCCCCTCTTTTTATTGTTCGCCTCGTTTTTTTTTCTCGCTCACAAGGCTCTCTTTCCGTCGTCCGGGCACCGCGCGTCACGATGAAGCGTCAAAGACGTCAGCAATTTTTGGCCTACGTGGACAAAGCATAGTGCTAAAAAAAAATAGAAAAAAAGTAGTTTACAAAGTATTGCGAAACAATCGTAACCGGCAGCCTCCCGAGAGTCTTTCATCCATTTATGTATCGATGTCGTGAATTTGTATTCGACAAAAGTCGTTTTTTTTTCCCTCTTCCTCTTACTCGTCTCGTTTACTCAACTTTTCGCTCTCTCTCTCGCGCGCGAGCGCGAGTGCCAGAAGCCGCAACAAGTCGTACGTAATTCGAGGGCAATAAAAGTCGAGCCCTTTTGGTCTCGTATACATACAAGGGATAAAGGAGCTTTGATTTCGATTAGTATACGCGATCGTACATCGGTGTCTCTGTCTTTTTGTTCTTCCAAGCCTTCTTCTTTTTGTTCGCTTTCTTCTTCCCGTTATTATTATCGTTATTTCGGTAGGGACCGCAAGGTTTAGCGGAGGCCACTCGGGTATGATCCAGGCACGTCGGCGCGAATCAGGGATATCGCGTTCCAAGGCGCGTTGTGCGTGGATCGCACGCGGCTCCAGAGAAATGATACATATATGAACAAACACACACACACACACACACACACAGAGGAATACTTTGAAATTCTCTAGATCGAGTTTCGTGTATGTCCCTGGCTCGTTTATACCGTTCCTCCTGCGAGAATCGTTTTTCGGCAACGTTTGGCTCTTCTGCACATCTCTCTCTCTCTCTTTCTCATACACACACGAGGTACACGAGCTTGAAAAAAAAAGAGAGAGAGAGAGAGAGAGAGGAGAGAGAGAGAGAGAGGAGAGAGGAGAGAGAGAGAGAGGAGAGAGAAAGAGAAAAAGAGAGAGAGAGAGAGAGAGAGAGAGAGAGATGGTGTGTTTGTGTTGTTGTACGAGTATATGATACAGAGATATATAAAATCGCGGATCAGACATTAAACATACACATGAATAGTCCATTTAATTTCTCGAAGCTTCTCCCTCTCTCCCTCTCTCTCTCTCTCTCTCTTCGCTCCTCTCGTGGGGGATCCCGGGGTAAAAGAAAAAAGACCCCGACGAAGTGGCGAGCTCAAAACTCTTCCAGAACCGATTTTTGCTCTCACCCTCCCGTCGCCGTACTTTCTACACGCCCTCCTTTGACCACGACCCGTCACGCTCGACCTAAAACACACTAAAACGCGTGTGAGCTCGTCGCGAATGCCATCTCACGTGTAAAAATACTCGCGATCACAGCGGTACAACGAGCAAGAATACACGGACGTGCATGCGCGGATACACACACGCGCAGAAGCACGCGTTGAAGATTTGGTCCGTTTATCGCGAGAATTCTTGGAATGAGTTTAGCTTAAAAATGTGTATTTGAGAATGTGAGGTTCTTTTTTTGTCGCTTATCGTATAAGTATACGAGGGACACTTGATACATTCTTGTATATGCGAGACGGCGATTTATAGAGTCGTAACGTAATTTATTACTTGTATAATTAAATGTATGTACTGACCGGTGAAATTTATATCTCGTGTATCGTGCCAATAACCGTGATGTAGTATTTCTTTCGTTTTGTCCGTGCCTGTGTGTACACGCCGGCGAATTATCGATTAACGTAATTGGCGATTTAAAAAATGTTACTTTTGACCGGTAGAGCCATGGTGGAAGAATACGAGATGAATCTCCGGGACCGGCTTGTATTCGATTATGTCACACGGGAATGTATCGATGGGAATCACGAGTGAAAAACAAAAAAAATAGCTGCCGACAAACGAGTCAGACTGAAGTTCGCGACGATGGAATGCAACGGAAATTTTAAATTTTCTTTTTATTTGCTCTTTTTTTTACGTCGTTCAAAATTGTATGCTGCCAATTCGAGCTGTAAATTTCCGATGAGGATCCGAAAAAACGGTCGAGTGTTTTACGGAGCCCAGAATAGCTAAATAAAATGTTGGACTACTAAACTTTCGTTGCGTTCCAACGATGCAAACTTCGATATCATTCAAACGGCGTACGTGTCCGAAGTTCCATTGAAAGCGTTCTCAAAGGATCAAACAGGACATGCTGATTTGTACACTATCTTATACACTTTTGCTGCGAAGAGCTGCACGAAAAAAAAACCTGTAATTCTATGTAAAGGGATGTTGCTTGCAAAACAAATTAGTCAATGCGGCGATTTATTTACGGAAAACGATCAATCGCTCGAATAATTTGTTACTATTTCATTATGTGTATTATATTAAAAACGTAGGCTGTGAAAATGACGAACTCAAATTGACGACGAAGGTCCAACATCTGGTGCAGGAATCGCGGATTGAAGGTAAACTTATTATTGCAACGATAGAACTGCTAGTCAAACGTTAAACGTGACATTGACGTTTGCATCGTTGGAATGCAACGGAATTGTTTTTTCTTCTCGAATTTTCTCTGGCAGATTTGAGCCACGAAAAATCACGCGAATATTTTTAGTCTTCTTATTGAGCGATCTACGAGAAAATCTGCGAAATTTTATTTTGGATACTAATGAAAATAAGGAATTAAAAAGAATTTTCGTTGCGTTCGAACGCTGCAAGCGATGTCTTTGAAAACGGTGTACACGATTGCGCGACATCTAATGAACGGATTGACTTGAAGTTTGGTACACTCATTCAGTGTAATGGTACTTTAGTCTTGACCGACGTTTTTATGTTTAAGATTCTTTTTTTATTGATTATCAACAATAATGTCATTATTCCTCGAAAAATAAAGTTTCGTTTATTATTAAAACACGAAAACCAAAAAAATCTCCGTCAAGTTTTAGCCAATATTAACTATATTGAGGAAAAAACTTGTTTTTTTGTTTCAGATCAACCGGGTGGCTAAAATCAAGTACACCGTTGAGCCCCTCGCGTCCAAAGGTCGTTCACGAGATTGTTCATTACTTCTTCCATTATTAATACTTTTTCATGAAATTTGGTACGAAACTTTGTTAATGTACATACAAATAAGTATCCACACGATTTTCCAATCACTTAATTTTATTTTCTTCAAATAACCCTGATTTTCGAGTCGTCACAGTAACCTAACCTCTTATAAGCATACCGCGTAGAAAATGTGGGGCCCACAATGTCTCAAAAGTACTGCTGCGCACAGCTGACAATGAAGAGTTAAGATTTGAAAAACAGTGGGGAGGTCATTGGTTCAGCGAGGAAAACGGTGGGAGATGAATGTGCAAAAAATGAAAGACCGAGTACACTTCCCGGTTCTCGAGAGTCATTCTATCGGTCATTATAATTACTTTTATCGAAGCGGCGTCGAGCCGGGCTCGAAAGTAATTCATTGTTTCATTTGATTATTGACCGAGAGCCCGTACAATTTTTATAGATATATCTCTCGAATGATGAATAACCGTTTTAAAAGAGCTTTTACTGAGTGATCGAGAATCCCGAAGAAAGATTTATGTCTATAGGAAACGAGAGGGGGGGGGGAGAAAAAGAGGGTTGGGGGCGCAATATGTGCAGTCCAGAAAGCCGCGGATGTTAAACGGCGATAACATTCACGCTGTTCTCGTTACGGCCAAGCGTGTTAAATAGTTGGCACATGCTGTTGGGGTCTCTCTCCCTCTCTCTCTCTCTCTCTCTCTCTCGCTCTCTCTCTCCGGCTATCTTCTCGCTCTATATACAACTATCTGCGCCGACAAATGGCTCCACACAGAAAGCGGGTGATCGACCCCTGGTGCACATTTACTAATGCCAGCCAACTAACTACGAGAGCTCCATCTCATTTTTTTTTGCCCCTTTCATTTTGCCTTTCCTGAACTACGGAGCCGTGTATGTAGAGCCTAAATAAATTGCACGGACTCCGGATGACTCGCGGACACGAGCGTGATTGAATGGCAAGAGAGAAAGAGCGCGCGCGCGCGCGAGAGAGAGAGAGAGAGAGAGAGAGAGAGAGAGAGAGAGAGAGAGAGAGAGAGAGAGAGAGAGAGAGAGAGAGAGAGAGCACTGTGTACGGATGAAATTCTCGTGAAGTCTCAAATATCTCTAGCAACTCTGAGACGTTTTTTTTCCTCCTACGTGTGCGAACTTTTAGTTGTGGGATTAAGAAATGTTGCTTGCAAAGAAATTAGTCAATCGGGCGACTTATTGACGGGAAACGATCAATCTCTCGGATAATTTATTACTACTTTATTATTTATATTATATTAAGGACTTGGGCGACTGTGAAAATGTGCACTCGTTCATCGCTTGAGGCAACTCAAATTGAAGAGGAAGGTTAAACATATGATAAAATCGCAAATTGAAGGCAAATAGTTATGATTACGACAATCGAACTGCTGGTCAAACTTCAAACGCGTTTTTCTCGAAACTATTTTTTTTTCAAAACGGTGTACACGATTTCTCGACATCTAATGAATAGATTGACTTGAAATTTGGTACACTCATTCAGTGTAATAGTAGTTCAGTCGTGATCGATGTTTTTCTTCTTAACATTTTTTTGTTGCCACCAACATGGTATATGAAAATCACTTAAACATCTTTACGTATTCTCATTAGAAATTCACGCGCTCGATTGGCAAAATGAAGATTTTGGATAACGATAAAAATATAAAAATTAATTAAAAAATCGTTGCGTTCCAACGAAGCAAAATTCAACGTCATGTAACTTCTTCAATTATTAATATTTTGATCGAATTTGGTACACGACTTTTCTAATGTACAAATACATTACATTACAGTACATAATGTACACATACAAATAAATGACCAAACGTTTCTTCAATCATCTTGCTTATACCTGAAAAGATTATTTTTTCCAAATAACCCTGATTTTCGGGTAAGTAGCCTACCCCTTTAACAGTTGGACCACTAATATGAAATATCGTTGCCATTGACATAAAATATCGAACGATCCTTCGCTTCGACCAAATTTACCAATGAAAAGTAGGCAATTTTTATTTTTTTGTTTATTTTTTGCATCTAATAAAAAAAGCATTTTTAAAAGCTCGACCAATCGGAGAACATTCAACGAAACCTATGAAAAAAAAATTCACGAAAATAGCCTTTTTTACACTGAGAAAAAAAAATCCATTGATCCAATATCATTGGTGTTATTGAATGAAATCTCGTTGATTCAATTGTAAAATTGTTGGTGTAAATAATCGGATTTATTAGTCCAAACAAACCGCTATTGACTTCAATGACATGGTAAAATTGAAAGTTCTTTTTCATTCAAAAGATATATTGTAGCCGAGAACAATATATTATTGAAAATATCTAAAAAAATTATCGCGAACAAATTATATAGTTTTGAACGCAATTTCTGCAACGAACGGAAAAAGCGTTTCAATTCATGACATGAATATTGTTGATTTGAGTACACAAGAAAAATAGAATTTCGCTCGCTTGATTAAAATAAAATTTCTATTGAGTAAATATGTTATTTTATTGTTTTCACCATCGCCGATATTGATTTTGAGTATATTATTCGTTAAAATATTAATATTTAATTTCGATTGAAAAACATTAAGCAAATGTCTGAATTGGTTAAAAAATTATGCGAAAGTAAAATTTGTTTCTCGCACATTTGGTTGAAAAAATTCAACCAAATCATGGCCGAGCGCCGGCGAAATTATAGGTGTGAGGGAACCCGTAGTTCTCGGAGTAACCGCTAGAGGCCGCACGCGCGCTCGTTTCTCGTAAGCGTAGCGCGAACCGAAAATCTACTTAAACGCTGGAGAAACTCTAAAGAGTATCGCTTCTTGGCCTGTGGCTAAGATCAAAGTGTAGTATCCGTTCTAATCAGTTGAATATCTGATATTCTCTGCATGGATAATCCATTGGATATCTCATATTCTCTCCACTATCATCGTGGATGATCATTCCAATGCTCACTTTTGATTTAACATTTAAAACAAATTGAAAAACTTACGTCCCATGGCATATTCGTTTCGATGTAGTAAAGAAACAATTCATTCTATTGATTAAATTTTTGTACGAAATAAAAAATGTTTGTAGCAAACGCTTAATTATTTCATCCAATACATCTAAGTATTGTATATAGAATGAGTTCAATAGAATATAATTTTATTTGAAGGATAATATAGATATTCAGAGAACAGAAGAGCTTTTTCAAATAAAATAATATGTTATTGAAATCAATCACATTTTTCAATGTTTCATAGTATTGCACCTCATATATCGGTGGCACTCCGCAGCAGCGCATTTATTTGGATCAACCAATGTATTTATTTTTATTTTTTTTATTCAATTGGTTTTTTTTCTCAGTGTAGCGTCCAAAGTGAGAAGACGCTTTAAATGAAAGCTTGTAAAAAAATGAATAATAACGAAATGAAGAAAAGTGTACTCACTGTGTGCGTAATGTGCTGCAGCGGCCGGATGATGAGGGGTCGGTCCAGCGTGAGGGTAGTAACCCCTGTAATCGGGATTGACACCAGCGCCGCCGGCGCCCGACGGTGGCTCGAGGCCCGTCCTCGGCGGCTCGTACCATCTCGCCGCGCTCGATTCGCTGCTCATGTCCATTATGTCGAGAATTTTCGTTGCTTTTTTCTCACGTGCGTTAGGGCCAAGCGCCTCACGCTCTCAGTTCTCGGCAGTATTCGACAGGGTGAAGGAAAACAAAGAATAAATTCAACGACGAATGTAACGTGAAAGAATTGACGAAAAAAAAAAAAAATCCCCCAAGAATCGTCGAAAAGAAACGAGAATTGTTTCGAGCGACGATAACGCGATTTATCTCCGAGAATCGAGACCGCGTTGGGAGAATCCGAGCACCGCGTTTTCCAACGAGAAAACAATCGATGCAAATTGTTCGACAACGAAGTAATCAAAGTTCCCGAGCACTCTCGCGTCCTCTTGGCGAACTCTTCGCTGTCATAAGTTTCTCTTCACCTCGGAAAATCCAGAGATTTCTGTAACACACGAGAATAAAAATACATATCAATACCGGTGCCTTTTTTTCGATTCTCTTTCGAAAAGTCTTCGGCGAATTATCGTTTTGCCAAGTTTCTCGTAAAAAAATATTCCCCACGGGGGAAAATGGTGCGCTACTTTCTTCACTGCGCGTGGCTTTCTCCGAAGGTTTGGGAGAAAAAAAAACGATGTTGAAGTTCGCATCGTTGGCATGCAACGATTTTTAAAAAGTTTTTTTCATTTTTAATATTCTTTTTTGCACTTTTTGGTTTTTATTTTTTAATAAGAATTCTCAAAAACGTTTCAGTGAATCTCCTAGTCTAAATGTCCCAAAAAGATTTAATAAAACGATTTAAAAAAATATTTTCGTTGCATTCCAACAATACAAACGTTAATTCCATAAAAAAACGTCGACTATTAAAAGTCTTTCCGTAAATCGCAATTTTCGTGCCAACTTTCTAAAAAAAAAATATTTTTTTTTGTAAATAAAAATACGCATTTTGAGAGAAAATTTCTTACGTTTTTTCACTTCACTAAAAAAAAAAAGCTTCTCGCCGTCTTTGGCCGTAAAAATTGATTTAACGCAAACAGATTAAATGGAATTGAGGCGCGATTTTAATTTTCATAATTCATCACAATATAACCAGTCACAGAGCCTTCGACAGAGCCGACGAAAAAACAATTTTTTTCGTCCTCGATAAAGTCCGTTTTCTAAATATTTTCCTTGCTGCGGCTACGCCACAATATATTCGCGTTTAAATGTAAAAAAGCACGTAGCCGCGTTGTGCCGAGCAACGCACTAAGTTTTGCGTGTCCACGCAACACACTTCGTGTATCGCGAGTATTAACGTATCCCTCGAACCGATAAGACAAGACACGAAATTCCAACCTGCACTCTTGAGTGAAAGGATCGAAAGGAGTGAAAAATAAAATAAAAAAAAGACGAACCAAACGTTCCGCTGGAGTAACGCTCGTGAAATACAATACGAACGGGCGTTTTCGCGATAACGCGTACGACGAATCTTTTTCGCGATCTTACCGGATAAATTTTGCGTGTCGATCCGAGCTTCGAATTGTCACAACGGGAGAAGAAGGCGGGCGAGTGGGAAGATCGAAAATCGACAACAAATAAGTTGACAATGACGAAGAGCAATGCGAACAAATGGGCAATTCATCAACTTGAACTTGATCGCGATGTTATCGACATTTCGACAGGTGTAACTCGGCAACAAAAACAAAAAAGAAAATTTCGACTCACACTGAACTCGTGAATTTTCAGGCTGCCCGAGAGACCGCGACTCGCCCCGAGAAAATACAATTTTGAATAAATTCTTCTACGCGGTGCTTGTCCACGGGTGTAAGGTCCACAAAATACTCGATGAAAAGAAACAAAATCATTTATCGATGATATTTTTATATCTTATCGTGTATCCAAAAAAAAAAAATAGCGATAAGATTAACCGAGAACGACGAAGAAAAGATGAGAAAAAAAACCCATTGAGCAGTCCAGTAAAAGAGGCACCGTTTCAATTCAATACGCATTAAATTTTCGTTTCTTTTTTTTCCGGCAAAATACGAGCCCAATGAGCGTGAGTAATAATGTAATCATGGTGCGAAAAAAAGAGGAAAATAAATTATGCTGAAGTTTGCATCGAAAATTCTTCATGGTTTTCTTGATTTCTCTATTTTTAGTATCTAAAATCTTTTTTGGCAGGTTTTGGTTGTAGATTTTGAAAAAGAAAACGGTCCGGTAATTTTCGTAGTCTAAATGTATTTTTAAAAAATCGGCTATACGAAGAAAGAATATTTTCTTTGCAAACTTCAATAGCGTGAAAATCAAACGAATGAAAAACAATATTGAAAAGTGAAAAAATGAATGTTTGCCGAATGTGCAAGACAGCGTGATCTATATACGAAAGTTTCGAGACGTTTTTTTCTTTTCGTTATCTTTTCCATGCTATCGATGTAACGTGTTTGATGTAATGGGCGCACGCGCACCTACACCGACTCTAGCCACCACGGTATACATATATTCGGCCGTTTTCGTCTCTCGTGCACAGGAATTGCGATTGGCGATAATTAACGAATCGATCAATTTCCACGTATCTCATCGCGATCGGCCCGATTATCGTCGTTGTCACAAGATACCGTACGGGTAAAAATGCATCTAGAGGGAAAAAAAGCAGTTACGGGTTAACGAGAATTAATCACGGAAAAATACGAGCGCATCGACCAAAGATCCGGGCCGTGGACGAGAGTGTGAAAATTGTGCGTTTCGGTAAAGCAGTATCGAGATAGTATCAAAATTTGACGATGTTGACATTTGCATCGTTGGAATGCAACGAAAATGTTCTTTTATTGTTTCATCTCTTCATTTTTATTATCGCCAAAAATCTGATCTTGCAAATTTCGACTCTAGATCTCCGATAAGAAGCCGTAAAACCGTTCGGGACGTTTTTCTCTGCGCAAAGGCCATAGCCGGGTAAGTAGGGAAAAATTGCCCCCGCATTTTAATGAGGTATAAAAAAAAAATTCTGAAAATTTCATCCCCGTCAACGCAATGGTTTTGGAAAAATGATTTTTTTTTTAATAAAAAATAAATAAAAATTCCGGAAACGCTTCAGTGGATCGATTCGATTTTTTTTTGGTACTTGTTACGATCAAACGTGTTACGAAATAAAATTATAGAAAATCTTGCGAAAGATTAAGGTTTAAAAAAAAATAATGTTCCTTGTTTTATTTTTTTTACTATAATCCAATTGGGGTACAATAACGAAATTTTTTTCATATAATCTTTGGGCACCTTATTAGATTATATATTTTTTTCAAAATGATCGGTTTGGTACGCCACAGTGAAAAAAAATAAACAGACTTTATTGATATATTTTAGTTATATATCCATATGACTAAAATATATCAATACAGTGTGTTTCTTTTTTTCTTCACTGTCGCGTACTAAGCCGATCATTTAGTCACATATCAGACTTTATTGATATATTTTAGTTATATATATATATATATAACTCAAATATATCAATAAAGTGTTTCTTTTTTTTTTCACTGTCGCGTACCAAGCCGATCATTTTGAAAAAATTATATAATCTAATAAGGTGCCCAAAGATTATGTGAAAAAATTGTCGCTATTGTACCCCAAGTGGATTATAGTAAAAAATAATAAAACAAGGAACATTATTTTTTTTTTTCAAACCTTAATCTTTCGCAAGATGTTCTATAATTTTATTTCGTAACACGTTTGATCGGAACAAGTACCAAAAAAAATCAAATCGATCCACTGTACCGTTTCCGGAAATTTTTTTTTTTTTTTTTTATATTAAAAAAAATTCATTTTTCTAAAACCATTGCATTGACGGGCATAAAATTTTCAGAAAATTTGTTTTTCTTTTATACCTCAGAATATACTCCAAATTTCGCTGGAAAAAATGCGGGGGCAATTTTTCCCTACTTACCCGGCTATGGCCTTTGTCGAAAAAAAATTGGGCTCCGAAATTTTCGTTGCGTCCCAACTATGCAAACTTCAATATTATGAACTTTGTTTGGGTTTGTTTGGGTTTGCATAGTTGAAATGCAACGAAAGTTTCGTAGAACGAACTTTTTTGGCAAATTTAGGCTACTTACTTTTACTGAAAATATTTTATTTTTATATTTTTATATTTTAAAAATTTTACATTTTGCTTTTATATTTTTATTTCTTATGTTTTTTATTTTCATATTTTTATATTTTTACAGTAAAGATTTTATTACTATAACTGAAGTTGAAAATGCTACTTTCTTTTTAGTCTACAACCTAATTTTGCAGATAAGAATTCGGATTAAAAAGCTCAAGATATAAATTTAGAAAAAAAAACATTTTCGTTGCATTCCAACTTCAGCACCACGCATCGAGAAAGCTCTCGTGTCTTGAAAACGCCAAAGATCCAATGTCAATGTTGAAGAAAAAAAATGTAGCCCCGAAAACGTAACGATGGCTTTGAAATCCGACAGAATTTTTTTCATCACTAGCCTGTCGATGCAAACATCATCCTGGCAAATCAGACTACGCATTACTCGAATAGAGATTTTTTTTCGAACAATGCAATCTCAATTATAATAAAGCGACTGAAATTTGCTCGAGCAAACTTCTGCATCTCTTACAAGACGTATTATCTCGCGCGCGTACGTACATATTCATGTATGCAAAAGAAAAGGAAGTCGAAAAAGAAAAGGAACAAGATCAAGCTCACCGGAGAATCGACGATACGATCTGTGTATAACAGTAAACGATTATACGGTCCTCTCGTCATTCAGTGTCGAGTCACAGAGGCCACGATCGCTCGGACAGAGACGAGAAGGGGGGGGGGCGCAGGTGAGACGAGGGGGTAAGCGAGAGAAGAAAAATGATTGAAAACTTCGACTCCGAGATAGGTCACATTGACATTGACTGGTGGCCCAAAAAGCGTGGGTGGACTATCGCGAGACTAAAGAAAAAAAACCTAATCTCGTCGTCCACGACGACGACGACTACGAGAATCAACGTTCGAAAGTGAGCACGTGATTTTTATAAACGAATATTGACGATTCCCGCGCACCTCTCGTTCGATACTGGGATTTGTCTTCGCGAACGAGATATCCGTGAAAAGATATGGATCTCGGACGACGATGACGACGACGACGATGCCCGAACGGAACAAACAGCTGTCGTCGAACTCTGCGATCGATCAAAAAGCCAAAAGGAAGAACAAAAAACAGAAAGGAAAGCTATTGTAATCCCGTCGATGCGTAATTTACGATAGGGACATTATTCGGATATTTTTCGATGACCTTCTATCATTCGTTTAACAGGAATAACGGGGAGTTTAACATTTTCGATCACAATCTCCACCCAACACACACACACACATCGTGGAAAGCAAATAAATGTAAAAGATTGTGAAAATCAACAACACACCAATGAAATCATACTTCCCGGTACCTGTTAATTTCGTTATTTCGGATGATTTTTTTTTGCAATTCTTACGACCTTCGCCTTTAAAAAATAACGCGAAATTAGGATGCAACGAAAATTCTTGATTTTCCTCACTTCTTCATTCCTCCGATTACCTAAAATATTTTTTTCTCCGATTCAGCTCATTCTTTCGTAATAATAATCCTCAAAAATGTTTCCGTCACTTTCGTCGCCAAAGTATTAAAAAAAAAAAAAAAGAATACGGCAATAGGAAATAAAAATGCGTTGCATTTCACCGATGCAAACTTCAATACCGCAAAACTCATGAATTCCAAAGCGCCAAACGATAAAAATACAAATACGTCGACAAATCGCACAATCGTCGAATGATACGGAGCAGGTTTTTTTTCGATCGGTGAATTATCGTTGCTTATCGATCAGTATCGATTGTTTGTCAATTTAAGTAGCGGATTTTCGAGACAACGCGGGTCATTGCATCATCTATTTTTCTCAATATTCATACCACCTCCCGTTTGCGCCGGCAGATCGGTCTGATTTTACAATTTAAAATAGCAGATAGAGAATCTTAAACGGAACACATCGACGAATGCACGTTTTCCTAGTGTGTATCGACCACTTTGTTGCGCGTTTGAGAAATTGGTCAGCATATTTTTTTTTTTTTGTCGTCAATGATGTACTTATCGCTCGTCGAATCGGCCCCACGTATGTGTATTTATATAAGTCCGACAATCTTATCGTAATTCGGCGATTATCATCTAAGAATTTTCGTGCGCTCTTTTTCTCCGGCCACACATGTAAGCGCACTACCCTATATATATATATATATATATATATATATATATATATATATATATATATATATATATATTCGATAAAATCGTACGTGTAATCGTCTACGACGAAAAAAAGCCGCTATACTCGTGGACCTGTCACGAGACTAACCGATAAGGCCGATGATTTCGTTGTTTGTTCAACGTGAAAGAGTGCCCGCTCGTCGCCAAAAAGTCCGAGTTACGTTCAATTTTAAAAATAACCAAAAACCTTCCTTCGTAGAAAAAAAAATCTCACAATACTCGACTATATCGAAATAACCAACGCGTAGTCGATCACCATGTACGTACTGTTTTTTTTGTTTCCCCCCATTCAACCAAAAATCCATTTCGAGAAAGTTTCGGTAGCTCAATAAAACGGTCGAAAAACGAGAAAGCAAGAATTTTGTCGAGCTCGCAATATTCGTCCAAGCGAGAAAAACGCGAATCTTTCGTGAAAATGTTCGCGCATAGCGAAGAAAGCGGCCCCGTACTCTCGTGCGCGCTACGTCGTCGCGACTCACGCATATATAATATATCGCTTGTGCACGTGATTTCAACGCAAAAGCTCGACCGACACCGCGAGCCTTTGGCTCTGCGAATGCCAAGCAGCTCGACCACGCTTTTCTCTATTGTGCGTATACCTACTTGTACGCGGTATCCCGGTGTATCTATATGCGTTAGAAAATAGAGAGGGCATAGCAGAGGGAGCAAGAGAGAGATAGTAGCACGCGCTCTTACGCGACTCGCATAAAATGGGCATAAAATTGCAGATGAAAATATGCCGACTATGGGAAAAGTCTCTTGAGCGCATCTCCCTCTCCCGGCACCACGCTCAAATCCTTTTTCACGGTGCTTCACGTGCATTACGAGACGCTAATCGATATTCGATTCCTACATAATCGTTCACGACGAATGCACATACACGTACATGTCCGTGTGTACCGTAAATACATTAGTGCGCGCCATGGTGCGCGCGTCATTTTTTTTCTTTCTCATCCGCCATTCGATTCTTTGTTTTTTTTCGTATTTTACGAGGATTGTAAAAGCGAGCAAACTGGAAAAGTAACATTCTCTCCCTCACTCCGTCATTCGGTTCGTAAAACACGCGTGAATCCTCGCAGGACGCCCATAACGCGAAACGACCACGGAGAGAGAGAGAGAGAGAGAGAGAGAGAGAGAGAGAGAGAGAGAGAGAGAGAGAGGGAGAGAAAAAAAATGAAAAAGTGTAAAGGATATACAGTGTGGCAAGTTGCCTCTCTGTCTCTGTCTCTCTCTCCCACTCTCTCGCGCTCAATCTCCGTCCTTCTCGATACTTCGCACGAGGAACAATGGACCCGTTGGCCCGTGACATTCTCGAGCAGAGAGAGAGCGAAAGAAAAAAGAGGGCCATAGAGCCCTGGCGATGAGCGCCAACCGGAGAGGAAAAAACGGAACAACGCGCGAGAGCGAGGTATATGGGAGCGAGGTCCCCGCGAGACTCGTGGAAGAACAAAAAAGAACAATTTTGAAATAAAGAGATGCTGACCGGCGGGGTAAAATGTGTGCTTCTTTGCCAAGAGCTCGAAATCTCTCGAATCAGCCTGAAAATCATTGTAAACAAACACTACGAAAAAAAAAGCTCAAATACACAGTCGCTACTGTACATCTTTACGAAGAACACTCTGAATGGCGTGGCGAATTTTAGTTTTTAAGAGGGAATGACACCTTATCGCGGTCGGTATGGTAGAACAATTATAGATTCCCAGAAATCTCTGAAACGGCTCTTCAGATCACGTCGAAACTTTGCCAAACGACGTCAAATAGATAGACGAATATCTGTCTGCCCTTCAAGTTTTCTGAATTTGAGAAGAAAAAAAACTAAATTGGCTTATGATAAGCCAATCTACATTTTTTCTCAAATTCAGAAAATTTCAGGGGTTGACAGCTATTCGTCTATGTATTTGACGTCGTTTGGCAAAGTTTCGACGGGATCTGAAGAGCCGTTTCGGAGATTTTTGGGAATCTATAATTGTTCTACCATACCGACAGCGATAAGGTGTCATTCCCTCTTAAGGCCACGGTTGATTGGTGAATAAAAATCCCGTCGACCAATAGGATCGTGTGTACTTTCAATGGTGATGAAGTTTGCATCGCCGCGATGCGACGAAAGTTCTTTTTTCATATTTTTATTTTCTTTTTCCCCGATAGGATGAAAAAATGTATATTGTGGATTTAAATTATCGGTCTCGAAATGAGCGTCGAAAAAAGTGGTTGAGGCTTTTTCGTAGGCAGAATCTGCCAACGGAAATTGCAGAAATTTAGAAAACTTGATTTTCATTACATTCCAGAGATGCAAATTTCAATATCGTACTTCTCAAGTTTGGCCTTTTTTTGCAAAACACAATTTCGCTTCGTTGCTCGTGCGAAATTGCTAATTGTCGTGCGAACCGCATACAGCTCGGAGGGATAACTCGTAGGCAGAGATGCTGATTCGTACTGATCGATCGAATCGGATGCTCGAAATGCAACGAAAGGTCTTTCATATATTCTCATTGCCCTATTTCTATCGCTACGCAAAAAATGTTTTTTTTTTGCAACTTCATATTTCGTCTCTCAAAGTAACGTGAAAAATAATTTACGGGCTTTTGTGGGTAAAATCTAGCGAATGAAATCGAAGCAATTTAGAAATATGGATCTTCGTTGCATTTCCACGAAGCACATTTCGAACTTATCGAAGTGGCGCGACCATATGAAATTTCCTGTGCGAAGCAAAAGTATTTGAAAAGAAAAAAGACGGTGAAAAAAAGCTTTTCGACGAAAAGTCGAGGCACGTCATTTTTAGCTGAAAGGAGTGTCTGATTGAACGAAATGAAAAATATATAGAAGTGTGTGTGTGTGTGTGTGTGTGTGTGTGTGTGTGTGTGTGTGTGTGTGTGTGTGTGTGTGTACACTTGGATACGTAGAGACAAAGAGGGCGAGACCGAAACATAAAGAGGTATGAAAGTGGAGGCGACGGCGTTCGCCTCCGACCGGTGTCCGACGGTCGGGCTCATCGCGGCGAATCCGAGCCAGAGGAACAATCGAGTGCCGGACGTTTTTTTTCTTCGGTCTCACGGAATATACGGTTAATTCACCGGCAAATGTTTCTCCCTGACGTTCATATATTGAGACCAGTTTTGCGCGTTTACACAAATATATGATAAAAAACCAAAAGATCGATTCTTTCCACGAAGTATCTGACCGTAGGAAAATACAGGTTGGATGCATCGTTGAAACGCAATGAAAATAAATTCTTTTTAGCTGTTTGAAACTTCCTCGGCTGTATGAATCACTCAAACGGTGTTTACGTATTCTTATTAGGGATTTACGACCTTAATTTGCTCAAAAAGAAGACTTTGGATAAGCATAAAAATAAGGAAATGAAAAATGAACAACAAAAAAATCGTCGTATCCAACGATGCCAAACTTCGTCATGATTTTCGATCGCTTTCTTATATTCCCGGGCTCCCGAGGTACAAATCATTATTTGTTTTTTAGATCGAGTTAATTCTGGCCTCGAGTGCTCAGTGCTGTTTTTCGTTCGATTCGTAACTGTCGTAGGTCGTTCAATGTGTTAATTAATTTATCGTTACGTAAGTTTTTCTTCACAAATCACTAAAAGAGTAGGACGGAAAAATTGTTTATCAAAATTAGAAAAACGTAAGAACGGTGAAACGTCGCGATTGATACAACCGGAAGGACAGCAGAGGCTTACGGACGTCAGTGAAGAAATCTTAGCTCGACGCAACAGTCGAAGAGATGGATCGCGAGAGCGTGTGAGAGGGGGGGGGGGGGGGAATGAGTATGTAAAAGCGATAAAGGTCGTGGTCACGAGAAATTTGTGCAATCAAGGGTAAAGGTGACTAACGAGAAAGGGACGAGGAAATAGGGATAAAAAGAGCTGCTGGTAAAGGTCTTGAATCTTCGATGTGTGTATCGTCGTCCGGTAACCCAATAGCCGAAAAAAAAAAAATTGAATCTCTTAGTCTCTCTCTCCCGCGCGAGGTCGACGTAGGACGTTGCCCGGGCTTTAGGGGACGAATAAATGCGACGGACGAGCTGAAGATTCAAAAAGGCGAATATCCCCCGTGAAAGAGAAAGATAGAAAAAGCTCATGTAATACGAGGACGAAGGGAACGGTTGCTGAGAATCGACCTACGAGGCGGTTAACTTTCCTCTTTTTTTTTTTCATCTCCGCGTCTACATTCTACATTGTGGTACAAAGTGTTTAGCAATACACTTAAACGCGCCAGTGTCGAATTATACGACGGCGCGGGGATTCGACTACGATGTTGAAATTTTACAAAATCAACTACGGCAGGGGGGATAAAAATCATCCGTAAATTCCTCAATTGTCAGTGCAACGTTTCTTGTACCACGTCAGGTTCTTACATACTTCTATCCTCTCGAATTATCGATCGACGTGTAACCGACAGTTCACCAACGAGATGTTTACTCGTGTGCGCCGAGGAAATCGTTTGATGATGAATTATGAATTGAAAAAAACGAAGTATTCGAGTGGCACGCATTCAATTCGGCTTCCGTAGGTAGACGGATACGAGATCGAAGTTTGCATCGTTGGAATGCAAGGAAAATTAATTTTTCAATTGCTCGAATTTCTTTTGGCAAATCTTCGTGACGAGAAACACTCAATAATTTTTTAAGACGCTTATTTAGAGATCGAGAATTTCCATTTGCAAAAAAAGATTTTGCAACATGATAAAAGTGAGGAAATGAAAATATCGATAATAATTTTCGTTGCATTCCAACGATGGATACTTCAAGACCATTGTACGCGCGTAATGGTAATATTGATCTAGTACAGCTAAGACATCACAAAAAGTGACAAATATCAGATAAGAATGATAAAACAATCGTTCATTAATGGTCTGCAGCCTCAAGCAACGAATCGGAACTCTCGAACAAATAATGTAAGAATTAAAAAAAAAAGATTTGAAACTAAATGTCTGTACGCATCAATCTTTATGATATCGAAGTTTGCATAATTAAAACGCAACGAATATTCTTTCTGCTTCTTTCATTTTCATTATTATCGAAAGATTAGTTTTGCCAATTCATGTTGTAGATTTTTTATAAGGATCCCGAAAAACGTTTGAGTGATTTTTTCTAGCCCAAACCTGCGAAAGAAATGCTTTGGCAATCAAAACAAAATTCGCTTGATTCGAACGCAACGGAAATTCTTCTTTATTTTTTCATTTCTTCATTTTCTCACCATCTCAGCTTTTCTTTTTCAGGTTATGAGTTGTGGATCCTTAACAAGGACGTTCAAAAATATTGCAATAATATTTATAGCCTAAATGTGGTGAAAAAAAATTATTTTCGTTGCAAACTTCGATACCACGCATCGTTGGAATGCAACCGAAGCGCATTTTTCCTTCATCGCTCGTTTTTTTCCCTGCCGATTTCGGGTACAAAAATCACTGAAAAGTTTTTTCTTACCCTCGTAAGATATCCGCATTTTTACTATGCAAAAAGTTATAGATTGTGATAAAAGTAAAAACAATAAAAAAAGAAGTTTGGTTGGATTGCAACGATGCAAGCGTCAACGTCATCAATCTTTGCATATCTAATCGCCACTGTGTCAACGGGATTAGTCTCATTAGCTTGACAACTATTACGACAACGAGCGAGCAACCGTATGCGCGAGCCAGAGTCCAGCCCGTTGCAGCCGAGCGTTAACCCTCCGACTCGACCGTGGGGGCTGATACGTACGCAAATACCGTACTCGTATATACGCGCACGCGTCACTTTTAAGTATGCCCACAGCGCGAATAAGTACACACGGCCTACGAGTGTCCCCTTGAATAGAGATCACTCGAGTCCCGTGCCGAACGTAATATTTCATCGGAACACTCGTGTACTTTTATTTAAAATTCCAACGAAAGTGGATTGAGAGTCGTCTGCAAAGATCGCAACGAGCGCTCAAACAACGGCGCCCCCTACTTTTATTCCCCGCTAGCCCACGCTGTCCGCCATTTTAATATCGACTCGCGCACCGAGCAACCGCGAATAGTGACGTTTATTTTTAAGACAACGGGACATTTATCAACCCCAGTTGACGGTTCTCGGCATTAACGAGGCTTGAAGATGGGGTTGAAGTTTGCATCGTTGGAATGCAACGAAAATCTTCATTTTTATTATTATCCAGTCATATTTAGCAGATTTAGATTGTAAATTCGCTGAATAAGAATTTCAACAAATGTTTGCTTGATTTTCGTAGCTCAAATCTGAGAAACGAAATTTGGGGAAAAAAAGGATTTTCGTTGCGTTGCAACGATGCAAACATCAACGTCATGGCTTGATGTGGGCGAAACTTGGACCAGTACGAAAGAAAGTGAAAAAGAATCTCTCATTTTCTCGGTTTTCGTAAGATTCTGATGTCTGTGATCCTTTGCATTTCATATCATTCTATTATTTTATGGCGCTGAAGTTTGCAACATTGGAATTTCTTTTTTATGTTTTTCATTTTTTCATTTTTATCATAAACCATAATTTTTTTTTATTAATTAATATTGCGTATCTATGATGAGAATTTAGAAAAACCGTTTCGGCGATTTTCGTAACCTAAATGGGCAAAAAAAATGGTGAGCGGTAGGAAATAAATTAACTTTCGTTGCCATCCAACGATGCAAACTTCATCATGTTATTTTACGACTATATCGATTATAAATTATCGGGCAAGAAATCGTAGGCTCGAGGTTGAAGACCGTTGCATTTATTTACGATAATATTATACGAGTTTCGAAATTGCATCGTGAAAATGCAATGAAAACTGGTATTTTTGAATTTGTTCAACTTTCTATGGTATTGAAATTTACGTGGTTGGAGTACAATTTTTTTTTGTCTCGTATTGGTTTCTTTTTTCGGCACATTTGGGCTACAAATACCATTGGAATATTTTTTTAAGATCCTCATTGAGGATCCATAACCTACTACACAAGAAATTTTACATAGTAATTAAAATAAAGAAATGAAGAAGGTTTTTCGTTGCAATCCAACGATGCAAACTTCAACAGCATTAATTTCTCTTGACAGTTTTTGCATATGAAAATCCAATGACCATTTTTTTAGGCACCTATTTAGCGATTTATAAGAGAAATGTGCAAAAAAGGATTTAGTATAACAATAAAACTAAGGGAATTGAAATACAAAAAAGAACTTTCGTAAGCTGTTGAAGTTGCATCGCTGTTGCAACGAAGATTTTTTCAAATATTTTTATTAACTGATATTCATTATTATACATTTTTTTTAAGATTTAGATTGAGACATTTTTGACTCACGCAGACTGCAAAGAGAAATTGAAGGTTAGAAAAATTTAATTTCATTGCTCTCCAACGATGCAAACTTTAACACAATGATATATATACACATATATATATATATATATATATATATATATATATATATATATATATATATATATATATCTTTCGAAATGTTGAACTCTCAAAAAAGAAAACTTGTTAATTTACAAAAATAACTATACCAGCAACTAAATCGTAGTGTATTTTCTGTTTTTTTTTCTTCCCTAAAGTACTTACGTGCATGCAAATGTAAATTTATATTGATTAGAGAATTACCGATTACGTAGAATATAATTGTCTCGATCCTCGCGCCCGTTACTTCCATTTCTCGGCGGGTTGTCACCCCGCCGTTTATTTACATTCCGCCGTGTGCATAAAGACGCTCAGCGTAGAGAATATTGCTGCGGGAGGAGCTCACCGAGGGATCACTCTAAACGCGTTGCAACGAGACCGCGAGCGGGTCGGGAGAAGGAAGAAGAGAAGCCTGTGTACCGCGGTTATGACGTATACGTGAAAAACAGAGTACGCGGGTAAATTTTTCTTGCGGTTAGACACAAAAGCCAATAATACCTCGTCCTTGTCAGCCTTTGCACATGCGCTGTTGGGCGCACGTATTATACTTGTAAATTACCAATTACCCCGGAGCTCCGGGGTAACGATATATACGTGTGTGTGTGCATATATAATGTATACACACATGTTTATTTCATAAATACCAAGAGGCGATTGTGAAGCAGAGTTTAATTTCTCCTTATACTTTTCTCGAAACTTTAATTGGAACAAATAACAAGTACAATATCTACAGGATCGATGAGAGCTTATTTCATTTTCATCGATGTTTTTTTTTCGATGAGTATTATCCCAGTCCTTAATTCGAATTTTGGTCGAGCTGGTCGCAACGAGTGGCCGCGACGACGGGATAAGAAGCAGATTAGGGAGGACGGCAAGTTCCTGAAGACGCTGGGCTAATGTAAAAATTCCAAAACTGCTAAACTTTGAACCGCGTTTTTCGCGGAACTGTTTTTCGAAACGGTGTACACGATTTCTCGATATCTAATGAACGAATCGACTTGAAATCTGGTACACTTATTCAGTGTGATAATAGTTTAGTCTTGACCGACGTTTCTCTTCTCAACATTTGTTTTTCATTAGTTATTAACAATGGTCATTTTTGTTCGAAAAAACGAAAAAAATCGAACATTCTTTTTTATCGAAACACGATAGCAAAGAAAATCTCGGTCAAGTTTTAGCCAATATTGTGTATTTTATGAAAAAAAATCTTTGTTCTCTTTTCAGATCGCCTGGATGGCCAAAACCAAGTACACCGTCGAGCCCCTCGCGTTCAAAGGGCCTCCAAGAGACTGCTTATAACTTCTTTAACTACTGACATTTTTCGATGAAATTTGGCGCACAACTTTTTTTCATGTCCAGACAATTTTTTAATCTCGCTAATTCCTTTAAAATTAGTTTTTTTAAAAATGACAGATTTTCGTGTCGTCACAGTAGCCTACCCCCTTAAGGGAATATTCATTAGTAGAACTGTGCGACAGTCTCGTGTATCGAGACATTGAAAGTGGTAAGAAATGAAAGATTCTGTCGCGTTTTCCAAGGTAGCAAATTGAAGATTTTTCCGAAAGATTTTCGATTGAGAGTTCAATGCGCGGCGAGTTCGTCGTTCGTGGAGTCAAAATAAACGATAAAATCGTCAATTTTTCAATTTTTTTTTCGCACGATTCTCATTTCAATAATTCACGGTAAAATTTCTTTCGACCGCGAAAAAAAATCCGTCAAATTGTGGTATACGAAGCGTATAAATTTTTACGCACCGTTCAGCTTTTACCGGCATAATTTAAACTGACTAAACTTTTCCGTCCATAATTCCAAGCTCCCGGCGTTCGGCCGCGATTTTATTACAAACGATAAATGACACAGGCCGTGACGTTGAAATGTTGAAAACTCGATAAGGTAATAATGAGATCGCGGTGAGAATTTTTTTTATCGCGTTATCATCGCAATTATTGTGAAAAAAGATTACGATGGAAATAAGATTACGAGAGACCGAGGACGCGAAGAAAGAGTTGCTAGGTGTGACGTGCGAATGCACGAAGAAGTGTGAGCCGACGGAGATCGATATCCTGATTTTTTTTCTCTCCCCGTGTCGCGTTCCTTTCGCTGCGATTACGCACGACCTTCGACCGGTCAATCGCTTGGGGGATCGAAGAAACTTCACCGAGAATCGATCGCTCTCCTTTGCCCGAAAAATTCATCGGCGCAAAGACGAACGGATTTCGACGAAGATCCATCGAAGGTGGTGAAAAATAATGTTGCAGTGGAAAAACGCGTTCGTTACCTCTCGTTCAAGTCACCGGAAAGAACTGCGTAGCAGTCCCGTTTCGACACACCAAAGTCTCGCGAAAAACGACGATCTCTCTCAAAAAAAAAGAAGTTTCCACCCGTTTTCCTCGTCCTCCGTGGTTTTTATATCGTTTTTCTTCAAACCGCTCTCCGACCTCGTAAATTTTCTTTTTTTTCAACACGTTCGACGCGACCGGCCAATTTTTGTCTCGTACTTTCCGAGTTTTCCACGATCAGCCGTAGAATCAAGCGCGTATTTTCTACTTTTAAGAATGTACAATATCTTACGTTTGCTTCCGGGTTTTAACGTTCAATCCTCGCTTCACAGGTGAACTTTTTCCGCGACAGGTCCGTGCCCGCCGCGCGTCCCGATCGAAGTAAGATTGATCGGGCAAAACCCGCAACGATTCGAAAGATAAGGTTCTTTTTTTGCCGCTCGATAGCGCGCTGCCCTCGGACACCGGATTGGTCAATGATAAGAAAAAAATCTACACAGCCGTTTACATTCGTGTCAAAGATACGTATACACGCAAACGCAGCGCACGAACAAACACACGAATGGGCAAAATTACACTGGCAATATACCCGGGCGTGAGCTCGAAGCGTTGGATCTTTCGGAGATCGTGCGGTTTGTTCTCTTACCTTATCTCGAGTGGACAATCCGCGATAAGACGACGAAAAATCGCGTATAACTTTACATATATATATATATATGTGTATATATTCTCGACGTTTCTTCCTGTTTCTCTTGATATTCTGATTATTCTCGTCGCGTACAAAACACTACGTTATCACCAAAACACTGCACTTTAAACACTCGCGGCACATCTTGGACGTATCAGTCGATCGCGTTGGATCGCGATGGAAAACAAAAATTGCATCGAAATATGTGTGTAGGCTCGTCTAGTTTGGACTGGCGTTACGAGATGCTGCAGAACGGTCCATCGCTTCGTCGCACTGCCTTAATTACGCACACGTACGTATCTCGACACGAATATTAATATGGGTATACATATGCACCGACAAGCGTATACATTCGCACCTTCATACACGCATACGTCGCTGGAGTCAGGCTTGTTTCACCGGAAGTTCGCACTCAATCCATGGACGACCGAAGCCTTCTATCAACAGCGTGTGGTCATCCGAAACATTTCGTACACCCGCGTTCGATCCAACAAAATCACTCGCGACCGGATTAACGCGCGGATGAAAAACAAAAGAATCCGTTCAAATGTTCGGCAATTTTCCCGCGGTGCTTATCGAGGGTCCAACGGGATCCCGAACTTCGGCGGCGGCAATGTTTTGATCGTTTTTACATGTGGGCGAAACTTTGCGTTATCGCGAATGCGGCCGCTGGTGGGAGGAGGGAGGGGGTGTGTGCGCGGGGAAATTGATGAGATTTTGAATACAGTGATTGCGTCGACAGAGCACGGACACGCGGGCGCAACGCTGAACACACACACACACACACTCGCACTCACACATGTAATTTGTGTATATATATATATATATATATATATGTATGCACACGCGCGCGGCAATGAAGACGACGACGCAACGACTCTCTCTCGTTCGATCCAACTATCGTGGCACCCGGCGCGGAACTAAAGCGCACGAAAACACGAGATCGAGGCGAGGGCCCCGGCGCACGATATATCCCACGTTAGGTGGACTCTTCGTCTCTCTCTCGCTCGCTCGGCGCCTCGATGCGGCGCGCGCGGGCGCCCCCGATCGCGCACGGCTGCACTCGGCAATGTTCGGCTTCGCTCGGCGCCGAAGCGGCGCTACGATCGCTGTGGCAACGCCTACGAGCAACTATCGCCTCGCTCTCACTTTCTCTCTCTCTCTCTTACGGTTGTTCCCCCACTCCGCGGCACGAGAAACCCTTCGCCGCTCGCTCGTTCTTCGTCTCGCTCTAGCTTACGACGCGTTGGCGCGAAGAGACTCGAGAGGGGAAAACTACGAGCGGGACCTAACTCCAGCCTACCTCCGCGCGGGCGTTAACTCCGCGGTTACCCCCACCACTCTCACATCCGTATACGAAATAGTGGAGAAAACGGAGACTCTACCACCACTACGGCGAGCCTGCCGCGCCTTACCCCCACTCCAACGGCTTCGTACCGCGAACGCGGAGCGCGCGCACGCGCAGAATACCAGGGAGACGGAGGCACGAATAGTTCGGTGTTGTCAACGCTGCTGCTACGGAGAAAAATATTAGAAAAGGCACAACAAAAAAAAACATCGAAGCTATGGAACGAGAGAAAAGGAACGTGAAGTTGTCCGAGAAGGAGAACAAAGCCGGACCCACCTTTGTCAACAACGTTCTCTCTCCCGTTCTATCTAGCACTCGCGAAATCTTCGCCGCGGGGCCAACAGTTTCCACGAATTTCCGAAGCGTCCTCACGAGCCGTTGGGAACGAGGGAGGCACGTGGTGGTGTGTGCGCTCTTGGCTCTTGATGGAAGATCGATAATCTCGGCTCTGTAGGTGCTTCTTGCTTTATACGTATACTCGTACACATACGTACGTTCTATTCGACAGAAGAGGAGATTTTCGCGAGGACGCTTAGGGTTATGTTTACTAGCAGTTGCGCAGCACGTTTTACGATGATGAATTTCGCAACGACGATTCGTTAAGCGAATCTGGCACGCGGCGCGGTCGTTTGTTACCAACGTATACGCGAGAGCTCGGCGAGTCTGGCGAACTTCGTAATTTATGCGACGAGTACACACGGGATGAGCATATACAGCTATAGGAAATGGGCACCCGTATGTAGGCGACATTTTGAATCGGAAAATTCAATGTTCATAATTTACGTATACGTTCTTTGTTATTCTTAAACGTACTCGGCGCTGCGTCTTTGCCAAGTGTACTGAACAAACCCTGAATCGGGGCATAACCGACATTTTTAACACGCCTGATACTTCACTCTGTACGTAAGTGCAGCCACGTGCGCGCCATCGGATCAGGAATTTTTATTTTTTGGGAAATTAGAATTTGAGGATTTTCTATTCGGACATTTCGGGAAACAAAATTTGGTATTTATTGGTAAAAATAGCTATTCGTAAAAAAAATAGCGAAGATACTCTTTACGTAAGTGAAGGTCGAGGATTTTCGGTTTTAGACAGTCTGAAAAGACTCTGTTGCGGAAAAAATGGTTATCGCGAATGCGGATAACGATTAAGCTGTTAAGTTCCTTTCCATTCCTTTTACGAACCAGAATATTTAACAATTATAATTATACACTGGTAAAACGTCAAGCCGGGCTACCGAATATTTAACGAAAAATGACGAGTCGAAAAATCGACTCGTTTATACGCCGCTTCACGGAGATACGCTGGCCACATTTTTATCTCATAATTTATACACTCAATAACTGTGGATGCTTGAATTTGCGTAGCCGCGATTTTTCAGAGAAAATTAAAAAAAGGTCCGAAGCTACTTATTTTGCGCAAATAGTTTTATTCCAGTTTATCGTTGGGTATAATAATTGATTGTGATTCATGTATATTAAACGCCACTGTAATTTACCAATGATTCAGAAGGAGCCATACATAATACGGCCCCTCGCGAAAGGAATACCTAAAAAGTTAATTTGGTTCAACTCGGATCTATTTGAGTCGAGTTATTTTTTTTTCGTAGTCTCACTGCCTACGATTTTTTTTCAAAAACAGAATATTTTTTTCTATTTTTAACTATTTTTCAAAAATGGACTATTTTTTACTATTTTTTTCTTCAAAAAATGGACTATTTTTACTATTTTTTTCTCAAAAAATGGACTATTTTTACTATTTTTTTCAAAAATGGACTATTTTTTAAACTATTTTTTCAAAGTAGACTATTTTTTCTATTTTCAACTATTCAAAAAATAGACTATTTTTCGTCTATTTTTAACTATTTTTCAAAAATAAAATCGTATTCTTCGTAGCTTCAAATATGTATTATTTGTTTTGAGCATTCCTTGTTGTAGATAGTTCAACAAATACGGAATCTATCTAAATACATTGTTGATTTGAACGCACAAAAGATATATTTGAATAAAGAATATCTTTACTTGCATGCAGTCTTAAATTTGTCTTAAATTCAAACATGTTATTTCGAACGATTAAACAATTGTACTTGAATCATTAGTAGTTTTATTTGCAACAAGCAAATTCAATATATATTCGTATGTGCAATATAGATTTATCCGTGTTGTAAGCAATTCTCAATGGTGAATTGTGAAAAATATTTTGTATCGCCACTATTTTGGTATAAAGGAGAGGACGTTTCTCTCGCGTGGCTGTCACAAGATGTGTACTTCCCAAGTCTTCGGAATACACTTGGCCAACGACGAGCGACAATGTGCAGAATTCGTGGTGCGCCGAGACGTTTCGCGGACTTGGTTATATGCTCGCTCGAAGTACAAATGCTTTGCGGAAGAAGCCTCGGGCCCTGCGCCACACCCCGGCCACAGAGCGTACTACTAATTGCAAGTCTAGGCATTTGCTAGATAAGGGATTAGGCTACTGTGAAAATGACGCTCGTTCGTCGCTCGAGGCAGCTCAAATTGAAGAGGAACTTTCAACATATGGTGGAGGAATCGCAGATTGCAGGTAAACTTATAATTACGATAGAACTGCTGGTAAAAGTTTAAACGCGTTTTTCTCGAAACGACGTCGTTGAAAACGGTGTACACGATTTCTCGATATTTACTGAACGGTTTGCCCTGCAATTCGGTACACTTATTCAGTGTAACAGTAGTTTAGTCTTGACGGACGATTTTCTTCGTAACATTTTTTTTTCATTAGTTACTAACGATAATGATGTCATTTTTGTTCGAAAAATCGAAATAAGAAAGTTCCAACGGTTTTTTATATTGCAATAGGATAACACAAAAAAGCTCGGTCAAGTCTTAGCCAATATTATTTATTATAAGAAAAAGAATCGTAATTTTTGTTTCAGATGTTCAGGTGTTTTTAATGAAATTTGATACATAATTTTGTTCATGTACATACAAATAATAGTCCAACCGACTTTTCAATCATCTTACTGACTCCTTGATTTTTTTTAACAACCCTGACTTTCAGGTCGTCACAGTAGCCTAACCCTTTCGCCCTTCCTTTGATTGGACCCGGATAGTACTTCATTCACCTGCCCTTAACAACCCTTCGGTCGGTTTTTAATAAAAATATTCGGAATACACTTTAAACATTTCTTAATAAGTCTGCACAATTAAAATTCGGAAAGTATAGAAATGAATTGTTGTAAAAAATTATTGAAAAATTTAAATTTTAGGGAATTGAGCATTTTATTCAAATCTCCGTCAATTCAAATAAAAAAGCACCAACCAAACCTATTTCATCGATTTCCTCAAACTTTTTCCCCATTCCGCAATCTTCCACCACCGATCTCCGGAATTCCATCAAAATGATGGCATCCGAATCAACGAGGCACGAAACCGCGCCGTCTTTCGACAATTACCGACACCGGTGTCGAGACTTTATCGTTTTTGCATATCGGGAATTTCGTGATTTCGCCGAGAACCGGCGTTTCGGCACTTACCGATCGCGATCGAAAAGAAAACGTCAATGGAACAGGCGCGTTATTGAAATGAGTGCGCGGGAGTCTCTCGAGGCCTCGAAATTTCATCAATGAAAATGTCTGTCTCCCTCTGTGTCCGCGCGCCCTCTCTCACTCGCGCTCTTTCGAACGCGTAAATATCGCCGTTCTTGCATGTGGTTACCATTGTAACACAAGCAATGCGTACGGTGGAGGGATATCGCGATTGTGCTCTGGTATGTGCGTGTGCGCGAGTGTGCGGTAAGCGAGGCATTAAAAGAGGGATTCCATTTCACGATCGACGATACCCGAATTTAGATCGAATCGGGTAAAACGAGTGAGACGTACGTACATACACGTACGTGTATGCATATGTATGTACGTACGTATACATAATAGCCACGTGCCTCTCGCGAGAAGATTACCACGTATATATATATATATATATATATAGACGAGCAAGCCCGCCGAGTTAATCTTGATACCGTCGCTGACACTTATCTAGATGAGATACGACGCTTAAGATACGCCCAAAGAGAGCTCACGAAATCTGAAGTCTGAAATCTGACCGAGATACGAGACCGCGGAATCCCCGAGGCAAAGCACCGAGGAGCCCAGAGAGGGAGAGTGAGAGAGAGAGAGAGGGAGTAAAGGATGAAAAAATGTCATCAAAGGCACATGTGTTGTCCTAGGTCGTGTCAGAGGAAAAACGGATGCCAAACTCGATTCGGTCATTGGAATTATTTCAGTGGCTCTCCGCATCGTGTCCACTTTACCTAATTACTCGAGTCGAAATTTTCAGCCTATTTTAAAGGCCTTTGATCCTATAGCCTGACTTGAGTTCGTTTACTGCTAGAAGTTACATACTATGGGCTTCTAAAATGCTCTTCCTTTGCTGCTTACCTCCTCCATAGGGGCTTGTACTCCTACTTAAGCTAGCTGAAGGAGTTGCGGCTCCTCTTTTGATTGCGTTTGGACCTATCGCGCATTTGGCTGTTTCGACGAAACGAGGGTGGGGATGGTCGCATTCGAAAGAGGGGGTCTGATAGTTTTCAGTAACCGTCATGCGTTGGACTAGGTAGGACCGCGCGTTCGACGTAGGAGGCGTACTTTTCCAATGGCCTTTCCATTATCTCCACCCAGCGAATCTTTCGCATTCGCTTCGAAGTTGCCCCTGCGGCGCCGGTAACTCTCCCAAGTGGAAGAAATGAATCTTGGGCAAACAGTTACAATATTTTCGACAGGAATTGCCCTCGCGTATGCATGCATACGCGGATCACTGTGGCAGGCACGCATGCACATGTATAGGTACTCTGGTATACGTGTGTTGGTGGATGCTTAGGCGTGGATTTGTGCGGGGATATACGTGTGACTGCGCATGCGCGTATTCAGGCATATGTATCTCTATATGCGTAATAGAGTGTACGCGTGTGCGTGTATACGTGTGCCAATCGACGTCCTCCTTAGCGCCTGCAAGTGGAGAAAAGGGAAATTTGTTCCCGTTCAAGGCGTTGAGTAGGAACTCATTTCATGTTGAATGCGAAGCTACTTTACTGCCTTTATCTCCTACCACTGGGAGGAACTGGAGGGGCACAATAGGCTGAAAATTTCGACTCGGGAAAACATCGATTTTTCAAGAATTTTTTACGACAAGACCTTTGAATTTATTAACATAAAAATGTGTACACATATTATGGTAACTTTTAACTGTATTTTGACATTTTTTTATTTGTAAAAATAATTATACTGATAGCTACTATAGCTTATCTCCGGGAGCACCTCTAAAAAAGGCGTCTTGCGGTGAGCACGATATCTCTGGACTGGATCATCTGAAATGAAAAAAAGCAAAAATATTTCGTTAATATAATGGATTATCTTGTAATGGATCGAAGGTATAAGCAAAATAATAATTTTTGACAAAATGGCGGCTTCTAAAAAAATCGATTTTTGACAAAAATTTAGGCCTTCAATTGTTTATAAAATGGAACATATTTATCGGTGAGAAAAAACCTTCGATTAATTACAGAAAAATATACTTGAAAAGATTTTGTTAAAATTTGAGACTTATCAGCTCAGCTGTTTCCGAGAAGTCTTTAAAAACACAGTTTTGAGAAAAACGTGCAAATGTGCGTGTAACTTCGAGAATATTCGACGGATTGACAAGAAATTTTCTGTGTACTTAATTATATGTACGTTACGAAACAAAAATTTAATCGTTTTTTCAACAATTTTAACTGTATATAACCCCTTAAATTTGACAAGGATTTTTATTCAATAAATGCTTCAACTCCCCATTTTCGAATTTTTTTTCGCCATCCAGAGCGCTCTTTATCTTTGAGGTTAAATTTTCCCTCCCAAAACCGGTGGAACCACATTTTGCACGTGCTACATGATACAGCGTTTCCACCAACAGCCGAACAAGTCGTGTCTTTCGCTTCAGCCGCATTTTTTTTTCAAGAGGAATGCGAGAAGGCATTTCAGATCAAATTTCTGGTTATGTGCGTAGTAGGATAAAGTTTGATACGTCGATTTGAAGCTTAGAGACGGCTTAGTTGTTGAGATTTGAATCGCATTCACGATCAGTAGAAATTAGGGGCCGAGAATTAATTTGCAGACCTGATACATGTGAAATCTACAGGTCCAATAGCAAGAAGCGAGTCTCCGGTCGATTTGCGGAAGAGGGAAGCGTGGTAGTTGCGATTTAGCCGTGCGACGTTGAGAAGACGTCCCAGGAGTGGGGTCGAACACGCGAGAAGGTTCCCAGGCGTTCGCCGCAAGGGGGCGATGGTCGGTGGGCATTCGCAGAAGGTACGGGGGGGTTTGCGGCGAGTGTGGGGTGGTTGGAGAAAGAGACAAAGAGAAAGAGAGCGAGGGAAGAGCATGTACATACTATACGGCGGAGACAAGCGAACAATCTGTAGAAGCTTGTTCCTGGACGAGAGAAGTCCGTAGATCAGCCAATCAGATAGTCATACCCCTTCCTTCACCTCCATTGTCACAAAATGGCGGCTCTAAATCAGACAGACTCCGCCTATTGCTGACCCCCCTCCCACTCCATCGCGGCAAACGAGACGGGGGCTCGGGCGCATCACGAAAAACTC
>CAXFZQ010000308.1:0-18521 GCA_964007375.1 Ophion obscuratus | reverse complement strand
AGCGAGAGAGCGAGAGAGCGAGAGAGCGAGAGAGCGAGAGAGAGAGAGAGAGAGAGAGAGAGAGAGAGGGAGGGAGGGAGGGAGGAGAGAGGGGAGAGGGAGGGAGAGAGAGAGAGGGAGAGAGGGAGGGGTGAAGGAGGGAGAGAGAGAGAGAGAGAGAGAGAGAGAGAGAGAGCAGAGAGCACGAGAAAGAGAGCCGCGACGATGCGCCAGGGAATAAAAAAAAGTGCCAGCGGGGGAGGGCAGGAAGAAAACAAAAGGAGCGACGGACGCGGGACCCGGGGGGGGGGGGGGAGGATTGATGCTCGCATAGTTTACTCGGTGAGGCGTCTGGTCCCTCTTGTGCTCCGAGACGCCGGCGCGAATCGAGGGTCGATTGTCCCGATTGCTGATGCGACCGCGGAGGTTTCGCGAGTCGCGGCTTTTCTCCCTCTTTCAGTTGCGGCCAGACAAGGGCGGGATTTTGTACTCGGCCAATCGGCAACCTCAGCGATATATTCCTCTTATGTATCCATATACACGTGTGGTATGTATACGTGTGCATGCGGAGGGATATGCACTCACATGTGTACATAAACAGGGGATGCACCTACATGTGTACATATGAAGGGGATGCCCATACGTTCGTATATGGAGAAAATCGTGTTGCTCTGAATGCTCTATCTCCTCACTCTCTCTCTCTCTCTCTCTCTCTCACTCTCTCTCACTCTCTCTCTACTCTCTCTCTCTCTCCTCACTCTCTCCTCCTCCTCCTCTCTCTCATTTTTCAAGCTATGTATGTCCTCTTGAGCCGCGCGTACTATTTTAGTACAAAATCGCGACTGCTATAGTCTCAGTTGTCCAAATGAAAACTTGACCAAAACTTTATATGACCCCACTTAGGCACTGGATGTATCGAAGTTCGCATCATTGGGATGCAACGAAGGTATTTCCCTTTCGGATTACCCATTTTTATGGGCCCATCTAGACTACAAAAATCACTGGAACATTCTTGAAGATCCTCATAAGGGTTCCATAACCTAAACGTGAAAAGAAGGATTGACATCGTAATCAAAATACAGAAAGAAAAAAAAATTAAAAAGAATTTTGGTTGCATCCTGATGGAAACTTCAATACCATGACGTTGGGTACTGCTCAAGTTGTGGTCAAGTTTTGATTTGAGAAACTGGGCATTTAAGAGTCGATGATTTTGCACTGAAAATAGAACTTGGTCCTCGGGAGGACGTATATAGCTTTGGAGAATAAAAATTCCGACAAATTCGGCAGTGAAGTGGGTACGCTGGGTCGATAGAAACAGGGGTCATATGAAACAAGTTGAGTAACTCGAAGACGGTTATCGATAGAAGCGACCCGAGGGGGAAAGGACCGCTTTGCGCATCGGAATCTGTCGTTTAATGCGCGTCGGACATTTTTATGTGGGTGCAACGCTTTTTCGATATAAAAAGTAAGCTTTTTGACCATTGGTATTTGACGTATTGCTCCAAATCTACTGTTCGTTCTTCAGCGTTGTTTACAATCATCATTACTATGAATATCCTAGTTGAGTTTATTGTGGTCAGTATCTACCTACAACATTTAAGTTTTTTGCTGTTTGACACGTTACTCGAAGCGTGCGAAAAGTAATATAATATCGAAGAACCTTAATATACCTTCAGTGATGCTCTAACTGAAATGAAAAGCAATACAACTGATTATTTTGGTTAAAAGTATATTTTATTCGCAACAAACATACTTTATCACTTCATAAACATCGTTAACAGTACGTGGGTTTAGTAGAAACATTAGTTCAATCAGCTACAAAAACACCTATTTGCCGAACCCGAGGCACTGTTTCGATCGACCCCGACACAGGGTCAAATGAAACGTTTTCCGAGGGTTTCTAAATAGCTTTCACCCAAGTTAGGGGCATATAAAAAGCAACACCAATAATGCCATCATGTAGCCAGATAATCTAGCTATAATACATAACTATATAATTGGAGAGCCCAAACAGATCGATTATAAAATGAGGTCAGACTAACCTATTTTTTCTTAAAGGAGACTTTGTCCTTGGAGTGCCATATTTCAGGTGTTTACATTTTATTTTTTTTTAAAGGAAACGAGTAAGGCTTTTTGAGTGCGGTTTTTTTCTTGCTTTTATTCGTGATATACGGAACGTTAAAAAAAAAAATTTGAAAAAAAACCAAAATGGCGGCCGTTGCAGCTCCGCGAAAACAGGTCCTCAAATCGCGGGGAGGTAAACGGCTGACATCACTGCCCCCTCTTTGTTGATCTGAAACACAAATGCAAAGCATATTATCGATCTGTGACCCTTTCGTCATGGAATGACGGATGGGTTTTTCGTTTAGTGCAAATTTCGGAAAATGGCGGCAATTGAAAAAAAAATCGAATTTTCGCGTTTTTTTCCCATAAAAAGATAAATAATAAATGCAAAAATGTATCTATCGAAAAAAAAAACGATCCGTCATTCCGTGAAGACATATTTTCCGAGTATGCTCTTCAAATTTCAGGTCGATATGTTAATTACAGCTGTCAGGAGAATGTCAGCCATTTTTAAAAAACGTGTTTTCGAGAAAAACCGCGTTTTCAAATTTTGTAATGTGTTTACACAAATGTGTTTATAATTACGGCTAATCGGCAATGCCCGCTCCATAGAGGCATCCCTCCTCTTCTTCTAGCTGCTCATGTTGAGCCGCTTGAATATTTTGAAAATTTCAAGGACAAAGTCTCCCTTAACGTTCCAAATGACCTCCCCATGTAAGTGTACACGCTAAACGCTCAAGTACTTTGCGGATCAGTAAAATAAATACTTGGCGACGGTTGCGGCCCTCCTATTATTCGTATGCCATCGTGCCTTACTTTGCGGTGCGAACAGATCGAACACCGGGTCCATATAATGTATCGTTCGTCATTGCGTATGTACTCGAACCGCACGAGAGGAACGCGTTCGACGCGGAGGAAAAAGAGACAGCGGCGAAGATGCTTGGTAGTCGGCAAGGGAGGGGGGGGGGGGGGGTGGGCGCTGAGACAGAGAAAAAACGACGGTGTATAAGCAATTTAAGGTCCGTCCAGGGCCTTTTCACTTCTCCATCAATGTTAGGGCCTCTGAGAAAGGGAATTCGAGGTTACGTATATGTATATACACACACATACAGGCGTCTGTGTACACATATGTGCATACAGATGCAGTCAAGTCTACCGCGAGTTTTACGATTGCCCTATAAAAATCTCATAATTAGATTTCGGAGGTAATTTTCTTCTTCTCGCCGATATGTGTATATATGTGTATATGTTTATGTGTGTATATATGCGTGTGTGGAATACACACACACACACACGTGTATCGCATATACGCGATTCAGATCTTCGTCTTGTTTCTTCCTTTTTTCTTTGTTGCTAATGACACCCTCTCCCTTCGTCGTGTCTCCCACGAAAAACATGATCTTCCCCGCGTGTATAGTAGACAAAGCCCGTCTGAAGGGCGCACGTATCATTCCGAACTTTACGCTGCCCCCGACAAATTAAAATTGCTCGCGAGCCTCGTGAGCTCATTTATGTTTCTTCCGTTCTTGCTTCTTGTTTTTATTCCCCTTTCTTTTCGTATGTCGCTCCCCGCTCGGGTGTTTGTTAGAGAAACTATTATCGTGGCTCAAAGTCATCGCAAGGGCGATCTTCTTTTTGGCTGTTTCTGTAGATACGAGCGGAAGGCACACCAACTTGTTTTTGTTTTTCACGTATATGCGCAAGTGTGAATTTTGAACGTTTTACGAAGGACTCTTTGTCAATTCGTGCCGAATTTATGACGCGATATTTCCTCCGCGCTTGAAAGTTTCGAGGGAGAAGGAAAAAGATAATAAAATGAAGACGCGATTGAAAAAACTATCTACGATGCTCAACGCTAGTGGGGAGAATGATAGGACGTTGAAGTTTGCATCGTTGGAATGCAAGGGAATTGGTTTTTTTTTTTTTGATTTTCCAAATTTTCATCGACGGATTTGAGCTCCATAAATCACGCAAACATTTTTGAAGATTCTTGTTTTAGCGATCTACGACAAAATCGCAAAATATGATTTTGGATGACGATGAAAATGACAAAAGGATTCGTTGCGCTTCAACGATGCGAACTGCGATCCCATAGAATGATGCATGTTGGCGAGGGAAATGTTGAACAAGTTTCAATGGAAAATTGAGTAATTTGTAACATCGCTGATTGATTCGATTGACGGTGCAAAAAAGTGCGTATGCATTTTTGTACAATTGGAAATTATCGATGATAGAGGGTGGCTTGATTGATTGGTTGATTATGCTACTTTGGAGTAAAGTTCGTAGAAAAACCGGTACTGATTGGATATTGGCAATATCGTATAATGAATTAAAAGTTTCGATAACGATGACCAAAATCACAAAAAAGACAGAATTAAAGTGATAAAATGTGAGTCGTACGGAATTGTACCGAACCAAATAAATTAATCGAGATATAAAGTTATTCAAAATCATAAAAATCGTTCGAATCATGATAGCATGAAAATCAGTGGTATTGAAATTTGCATGTGATTTTGCAGACTGATTCTTGTAACTCAAATCTGCAGAACAGTATGTGAGAAATTTAAAAGAAAAATGACAGTGCATTCCAACGATGCAAACTTCAATCTCATTGGAGATCATAAAAATCATATGAAAATTTTTACTTCTATGATTCTTACGATTTCGTATCCTTCCTTAAGATACTATAATAATAATAATAATATGTTCATCAATATATATATATATATATATATATATATATATATATATATATATATATACACATACATACATATATACATACAAATATTTGGAGCCTTTTTTTATTATACTATAATTTTTTTAATGATTTCTTTATTTTAGAATGATGATTTCTTTATTTCTTTATTTTTTTAATGATTTCTTTCATTCATTTTGAATCTTTTTTTAAGATACAATTCTTTTTATGATTTGACTTACGGAAAAAATTATATATAATTTGATGAATGTATGAATGAAAGAAATAATTTAAAAAATTATAGTATGATAAAAAAGCCTCCAAATATTTGTATGTTTATGATTCTTATGATTTCGTATCCTTTTTCATTGATACTATAATAATAATAATAATAGCAATAAATGATTATCAATACGTATGTGTATATATAAACGTATACAGGTTGTCCTATTATGGATGGATAAACCTGCAACTGTCGATAGGTCATATCATGTCCTACTCTATACGCTGGAATTTCAGTTTAGTAAAAGTTTCACGGTTTTCGAGATGATGAGATGTATGTTATTTTTTGAAAAAATCATCTGCTTTTGGTTTTTCGCATGCCATTTCCACATATGACATGCATCGACAATAACTAAGCTAGTTTCTTAAGTAATTGGCACGACATGCGTAGCATTTTTTTTTACACTGCAGGTTATCAAAGTCAGATGTTCGAATTCGTTTGTAAGAAAATTCCGAATAAGATCCTGTTTTCATAAAGTTTCCTTAACGTTTAAGGTTAAAAAGAAGACTTTTCTAGATAAAACAAATAACCAAGAGTATCTCGTTTTTTTTTAACCGGATAAAAAAAGTTATCATTTGTAGAAATGGCATACGAAAAACCAAAAGCAGACGATTTTTATCTCGAAAACCGTGGAACTTTTACTAAACGGAAATTCCAGCATCAGGTAGGATCTGACCTATCGAAAGTTGCAGGATTATCCGTTCATGACAGCACATCCTGAATATCATCTTTCCATGATACGAAATCATAGAAATAATCGTATCATTAAAAAAAAAAGATACACCATTTTTTAAATAATACAAAATCACAGTATGATTTTAAAAAACCACAAAAATATCTGTAAGATTTTTTATCATACAAAATCAAGTGGAATCATTGAATAGAAACGCGGTTGCAGAAAATTCTCCAGGATCCTGTAGAGGCATACAAAATCGTGCTAAATCATAATAAATCGTACAAAAATAAAGTGAAAAAATCCTGAGTTAAGGGGCCAGTCCACTTTGGAGCCACGAAAAAAACGCTATTTTCGCGAATTTTTTTTGACGATTTTGTCAAAGATATGAATATAAACGTTGTCGGGCTTGATGAATAAAGTTTTAAAATACATTTAAAAAAAAGTAATTCATTTTCAAGTACAAAAACTATAGTTTAACATAACGCCTAGAAAAAAGGTGGGCTAGTTAGCTCCATCGCAACGCGGCAACGGCTTGTCTGAAACAAAAAAAAATCAAAGTCCATTAGATTCAGTATGACACCAGCTACAAAATGACCCTCGAGTATGAAGTTTTATCAAAAAATAAAAACA
Organism: Ophion obscuratus; assembly: GCA_964007375.1. Lineage (NCBI taxonomy): Eukaryota > Metazoa > Arthropoda > Insecta > Hymenoptera > Ichneumonidae > Ophion > Ophion obscuratus. The sequence continues at coordinate 12,191 of CAXFZQ010000308.1, read as the reverse complement.
ATCGCAGATGAAAAACGAAAAACGTAATTAAAAAAACGCAGTTTTTCGCAAAAAAAAGAGTAAAAATCAAAATTTTAAAACCATCGAGGGTCATCTTCTTGCGAATCATGTTTACAATATGAGGTTCAAATTTCAAGAGAATCGGTTTATTAGTTTTAGAGATACGATGGAGCTAAGATTTTGAAAACGTTGTTTCGAGAAAAACGCGTTTGAAGTTTATACTATGAAAAACTCTTACCTAAACTCAATCGGCAATTCCTGCACCCTACAAAATCCCTTCTCATTGCTGATCGTCGTCTATTTCTTCGTCTTGCTTGCTTTCGATTTTTTGAAATTTTCAAAGTGGACTGGCCCCTTAAGGCGGCATATACATTTACAACGATCAAAAAATCCATTTCTTTTTTCTTTTCCTAAACTATAGAACTGAATATGTAGAATAATTTCCCAGAAAATATTTCCCAAAGAAATATTGATAATATTGGCACCCTCTACGTGACGAAAATTATTTTTGAAAAATTGAAAAAAAAAAAACTACTTTTTTAATTCACATTTCGCAGAAATGTTGCGTGAAATGTTGATTTTTTTTTGTAAATGCGTGCCATCTTCTCAAATTTGCATTTTCTTCATTTTAATTACCGTCGATTTCTTCGAGTCTTGCTTGCTTTCGATTTTTTGAAATTTTCAAAGTGGACTTGCCCCTTAAGGCGGCATATACATTTACAACGATCAAAAAATCGATTTCTTTTTTTCTTTCCCTAAACTATAGAACTGAATATGTAGAATAATTTCCCAGAAAATATTTCCCAAAGAAATATTGATAATATTGGCACCCTCTACGTGACGAAAATTATTTTTGAAAAATTGAAAAAAAAAAACTACTTTTTTAATTCACATTTCGCAGAAATGTTGCGTGAAATGTTGATTTTTTTTTGTAAATGCGTGCCATTTTCTCAAATTTGCATTTTCTTCATTTTAATTACCGTCGATTTCTTCGAGTCTTGCTTGCTTTCGATTTTTTGAAATTTTCATAGTGGACTGGCCCCTTAAGCCGGCATAGACATTTACAACGATCAAAAAATCCATTTCTTTTTTCTTTCCCTAAACTATAGAACTGAATATGTAGAATAATTTCCCAGAAAATATTTCCCAACGAAATATTGATAATATTGGCACCCTATACGTGACTTTTTAATTCACATTTCGCAGAAAATTGATTTTTTTTTGTAAATACGTGCCATTTTCTCAAATTTGCATTTTCTTCATTTTAATTACCGTCGATTTCTTCGAGTGTTGCTTGCTTTCGATTTTTTGAAATTTTCAAAGTGGACTTGCCCCTTAAGGCGGCATATACGTTTACAACGATCAAAAAATCGATTTCTTTTTTCTTTCCCTAAACTATAGAACTGAATCTGTAGAATATTTTCCCGGAAAATATTTCCCAAAGAAATATTGATAATATTGGTACCCTCTACGCGACGAAAATTATTTTTGAAAAATTGATAAGAAAAAACTACTTTTTTAATTCACATTTCACAGAAACGTTGCGTGAAATGTTGATTTTTTTTGTAAATGCGTGCCATTTTCTCAAATTTGCATTTTCTTCATTTTAATTACCGTCACATAGAAAAATACATATTCTAACTGAAAAAATGTTTGACCTTTTTTGCAAATCATAGTCTACGGGAAGCTGGACTGCACGCCGATTCGCAACACCCGCGGCGACCTTGCCGTAACCCTCCGCCACAGCTCCGCAATTTTGATGATGAATTAATTTAAAAAAATTGTTTCTTATACTTAAATATACTATTAAAGTATACCTAAAGTTTGCTAATTGTAGAATAATTATTTCCCAGTGTAAAAAATCCCTCAATACTGCCCATTTTTTTCCTGTCCAAATGTATATCCCGCCTTAAACCGAAGCGCAGAATACGTCGAGAGAAGGGAGCAGGGAGAGAGACATGGATTGATATTCCTCCGGTGATAGCGCATGGCGGAGGAGGGAGGTGGAAAAAAAAAATTGCCGCTCGTATACGTGTTATATGTATAGTGAAGGACGCCTCCACGAGGCGCAACCGCTGCGATGGCAATGACGAGAGAGTGGAATCGCCGTTGTCGGGGACTCAATGAAAACCCGCACGGGTTACCGTTCCCCCATTGGTTCATCCGGTACGAACAAGATCCGCCCACTTTGATTCGACGAGATTCGAGCTTGTGATATCTCCGGGCTCCGTGGGAGATTCGAGCGCCCGCACATTATCGCGCTCTTATATATGGAAACCATCTCATGCACGCTCGAATCTTGTGCATACGTTCGAATCTCCGGAGCCGCGTGTTGCCTATCGGCGATTTTATGTATCGTCGCAGGATAAAGTAGACTGGGTAGACTGGGTACGGTTGTAACAGTTTTTCCGTTGATCGCCCATAACGTTGCAATTATCGTATAAAACGTGCAAATGAAATGCTTCACGTTTAAGACTGGATAATCTGCCTTCGAGCCGAAATCGCAATTGGGCGTCCATCTTTCAAAGAATATGAGACAACGCTGTGAACTTTTGTAAAACGTGTGCCACTGTTACAACCGTACTCATACCAGGCGCGGTTGTAACAGGAATGGGGGTCAGTTGTAACACATCCAAATAACACACAGTGCACGCATTGTGATCGCTTTTTCTTAATTAACAACAGGTATCAAGGTACTTGCAAATTACTTTACTCTAGTATGGCACTGTTTACAATGATTTTGGTAAAATTTGTATAGTCTTATACAATGAGTCTACAACATTAATGAGATCAACGTTGACATATTTATTATTTTTATCTTAAACTAGCATCGAATAGGAACAAACCTTTCAATTAATGAAGATAATTGTTTATCGCATCAACGAAACACTTTAGGAACAATTTAAAGTAAATGGGGCCGTCCATATATTACGTCATCGATTTTTGCTGATTTTCGACCCCCCCCCCCCCCCCTACAATCATCCTATCGTCAATTCCTAAAGACCCTTCTCGCAAAATTGACGTCATTACCAGTTTGGCAAAATTAAAACATTTGCGGATTTGAGAAAAATTGGGTAACATTAAAACATTTTGTTATAGAATCATCTTTTATTATTTTGTACTTTGGCAATGTTTATTAATATAATAATATTATTCTTCCCTATTCTTTAGTTTTCTTTGGATAGCTCCCACATTTTGTTATAGAATCATCTTTTATTATTTTGTACTTTGGCAATTTTCATTAATATAATAATATTATTCTTCCCTATTCTTTAGTTTTCGTTGGATAGCTCCCACGGAGTTTTCACCCATTTTTGCAAATCCTGGATCACGGGTAATATCTCCGTATCCGCCCCATATTCATTTTGGCTCGATCGAACTATTTTCATAGGTACGCTGTTATTTGAAGTTCTCGAATATAATGTAGACAAACCTTATGTAATAAATAAATAAATAATGAGTTCAATAATTAATATCATTAGGTACTTGCAAAATATTTTTCATCACTCATGCGGGGAAACCACTCTAGTTGTACAATATACTATTGTACATTTTGAAATAACTGGTATCACAAGAATGACGTCAATTTCGAAAGGCCCCCCCCCCCCCCCCCTCATCAATTATTTACCGTGATCCGCAGACAAACCTCCCCCCCCAAATTTAGAATGACGTAATATATGGACGGACCCAATGCCAATTAGAATTCTCAAGAAAACTTAATGAGATTAGTCGCAATTATGGCAAATATGATGGCGACTACCGTCAGTAACACTCTAAGTGAGACCAGTGTTGATCTTGGCATCTAAAATGTAAATAATAAGAACATTAATAATGTTACAACCGTACCCACGAAAATAGTTACAATCGTACCCACCACCCGCCCTTTCGGCAATAAAACTATCCCAGTCACCAAGAAACGCAACCTACAAATGCCGAGTTGCTTGTTTACTAAGCTCCAAAGTTCAATAATTATTCGGAAAATCACCCAATACGCAAATTGTTATATCAGCGAAGTAATATCAAAAAGAAATTCATCAAAAATACTTACTTTTGGACGAAAAAAACTCGATGGGTCCCTCTGCGAGCGTCAGTTTTGCGGGAAGTGGCGCGTAGCACTGCCAAACGGGTCGAGACCTCCAAGACGTTTCCCCTTGTACCCTTCTCCTCGTCAATTATACTTTCGTGAATATTCGCAGTATTTCAACCGTACCCCGTTACAACCGTACCCTGTTACAACCGTACCTGTCTACCCTACTGCAGTGGAAAAACGGACTACGCCGTATTCCCAATGCCTTGGGAAAAAAGACGGTACAATGAAAGTAACTACACCGTTGAAAAAGTTTATTTGATTCTACTAGGATCTATTTGAGTAATTTTTTCCTTGCCTCACGGCCTACTATCATTCTATTTTTTCCTAATGTGTTTTTAAAAAATTTGTTTTAAGCATTACTTGATGGTGACAATTCAATGATTGCGTATTTGATCGAAACACCTTTTTTATTTATACGTTCGAGAGATATAATTTTTTTTATTATTTAATTTAATTTATTTAATTTTTGTATTATATTTTAATTTATTTAATTTAATATCAAAAAGATTAAAATATATTGTTATTTCGAACTAATGAAACGTGCGAAATTCGTGATGCGTGGATACATTTCGCCGACTCGGTTGTATGCTGGCTCAGAGTACAAACGGCTTTCGGGAGAAGCATCGGGCCATGCGCCACACTTCGGCCGCAGCGCGCACTGCTACGACTCTGAATTTGCCAGTTAAGGCCTCACCCCCACTTGTAGCGCAAAAAAGGCCTTTTTCATGAATTTTTTTAAAAGAAAACTACAAAACTTTTTTAATCGATCAATATACCATCTTAAAGAACACATCTTGAAGAACTTTCAGTAATTTTTTTGTTGAAAAATATTACATTGTTTAGTGGCAAATGGCCGTCAATGAAATAATGTTTTTATACACACGGTTTGCGGTGACCAACATTGCGGCGAAGTGGATCATCGGAAAAAAAAATGCGGATGGATTTAGTCAAATGTAAGTATAAACTAGTCTTTAATCGAAGGATTTTAAAAAATATTCATTTTTCACAAAATGGCGGACAGTCAAAGTTAATGGTTCGATTTTAACGAAAAAAGAACGGCCGTTCTTTGGCTATAAAACGGCCATTTTTTTTCGAAAAAAAAAATCGAACAATTAAAGACTACATTTTTACGTATTAAATAAGCCTGCAAAATTTCAAGAAGATCGGTTCATTAGTGTTCGAGTAATCTTGGTCACCGACTTCAGAAATGCCATTTTGAGAAAAACGCGTTTAAAGTTTCAATTAGCCGGTCGTTTACACAACGGATTCTTCTCTTTCAACGTTTATATCTCAGTCAATTTTGTTCGGATCGACTTGAAATTTTCAGGACATATTCTCAGATACTTATACTTCAAAAAAATGCAATAAAAAAAATCGATTTTTTCAAAATCGCAAGTGGGGGTAACCCCTTAACAGGTTACACCTTGTTCGCGGCAGGAAAAAAAAGAGGTGTTTTCGTGAATTTTTTTTGGGAAATGGGTGCAGTTTTTTACCTTTTTATTTCTTCATAGTAAAGGATATCATTTCAAGTATCTTTGGCAATTTTTTCATTGGGAAATATTTATAAACGACGGAGATACAGTAAATTGCACGCACCGCTGTGCAAAAAAAGGTCCTCCGCGGTGATCACTCCTGCTCGGGAAAAAATCATCTGAAATCAAAAAATCAAATGATTTTCGTTTTTGTATCGTATTATCTAGTCTTTAATCGAAGGATTCAATAAAATAATGGTTTTTGAAAAAATAGTCGCTGATCCAAAGTGATCGTTGATATTTCGGTGAAAAAAGAAACACTCAATTTTCCTTAATATAACAAGAGTATGCATTGAAAAACTAATCCTTCGATTAAGGACTGCCTTTTGATATACAAAAAATGTCTGTGCAATTTGAAGCAGATCGGTTTAGTTGTTTTTGAGATATTTTGGACACCGATTCTGAAAAAGTCATTTCGAGAAAAACGCGTTTAAAGTTTTTACCTGTAACGGTAAAGCGGTAAGCGGACCTACGTGTAAACGCTCATAACTTCCCCAATTTTCAATGGACCGACTTGACATTTTCAGAGTATATTTTTGAAAGGTTATATTATAAGAATCCGTCGAAAAAGAAAAATCGATTTTTTTTCGAAAATTCCAACTACGTGTAACCGTTTAATTCAAATTTTGGAAAAATCTAAATACATCGATTTAGTCTATAAGACTGAATATTTTTCTTTGCAAATAATACGAAATACAGTGCGTAAAAAAAGTATTTGTACATGTCGTCTTTTCAAAACTATCCCTCGAAAAAAACCAAATGCTTTATGAAGTTTCTATGTTCGATAGCTTGTCCTCAATATACATGGTTTCGGTTTACAAAAATCTTGGGAGAACATGAACAAAAAAATAAAGCCAAATTAACATCAGTTTTGTGTGAGATGTACAGTAATTTTTTTTTACCCGCTGTATGTGTCGTTTATTGTTTAATTTCGAGGCGATGTCATATTCAGAAACACCTCCATACATGTAGCTTTCATTTGATTTTACGTTTTTCGCCAGACACGTTGCCAATAACGTTCGCGTGAATTCCCCAGACGCCGGATGCCTGAATTTTGCACGATCTATCGAAGATCCTCGCGGGCAGAAAAAAAAAGCAATCATGAGAACAAAATCATTGGGAAAAAAGAGCGGAGGATGTATTCTCTTTTTTCAATATCGACTCACGACATGCTTACCTTCGGTAGAAAATTAGAGTTTCGAAGATACATGTATTTTCGCATTGGTAGAATTAGCGGATCTGTTGGAACACGCGAAATTTGTAAATCATCATTCAACGTGCTAGAATTTGCGAATTGGCCGATTTCTTCGAATGAAGAAATGACTATCGGACCGTATACCAGGATATATTAAGGCGGGATATACATTTATAAATGTATAGACAGGAAAAAATGAACAATATTCAGGGATTTTTTAAACTAAGAAATAATTATTCTACAATTATGAAACTTTAGGTATACTTTAATAGTATATTTAAGTATATAAAACTTTTTGTTTTAATTGATTCATCATCAAAATGGAGGAGCTGTGGCAAAGTGTTACAGGGAGGTCGCCGCGGAAGTTTCAAATCGGCGTGCAGTCTAGCTTCCCGTAGATTTTGATTTGCAAAAAAGCTCAAATATTTTTTCAGCTAGAACATGTATAGTTTCTATGTGACGGTAATTAAAATTAAGAAAATGCAAATTCAAGAAAATGGCACGCATTTACAAAAAAGAAATTAACATTTCTGTAAAATGTGGATTAAAAAAGTAGTTTTTTTTCTCCAATTTTTCAAAAACAATTCTCGTCAAGTAATTGTACCAATGTACCAATATTATCAATATTTCTACCAAGTTTCAACTCAATCGGCTTAATAGTGTTCGAGTAATGCTGCACGCCAATTTCGACTATGAAGTTTTTGGCGGGCTGTAACGTTTGAAGTATTTCGAATTTCGCTTTGAAACTTTGGGAAAATATTCTGCTTGGATAGTTCTATCGTTTAAAGAAAAAGAAAAAGAAATCGATTTTTTGATCGTTGTAAATGTGTATCCCGCCTTAAAGTTGAATAGTTGTTTTTTGTCGCCTTAAGACCTGCTACGACTATATTTAATTGAAATATTGTTTTTATTTGTCTCCAGCATTCTTCAATGTAGACAATTCAATAAATACGCCTTTGATCAAAATACATTGTTGATTTTCACATACGAGAGATATATTTGAATAATGAATATCTTTATTTGCGTGCGGCAAATGTGTCCCGAATTAAAATATATTGTTATTTCGAATGAATAAAAATGGTATTTAAATGACTGGTATTTTAATTTGCAACCACGAAATATACATCTACATATGGAGGTTGGGGCATTCAAAGTGTTACGGAGCGATAGCACTCAAACTATTGGTGATATCTAAAAAAGTTTCATTTAAAATTTGTATTGTCCGAGGACGCCATAGGGGAGCTAGCAATTTTTGGTTAAGGTCAACACTCTTCTAAATCGCACTATGTATTTTTTTTCTGACGACATCATTACTGACGTCGAGACGAGTTCAGTGACGTACAATCATAGAAATATATTCACTTGTATGACTCTTGTGATTTTTTTAGACCCACCCAAGGTTTGTAAATCGTTTAGATGTGATTATTCCGATTTAGTTCGATTTTTCGACTGTTTTTATACTTTGCGTGACTAGAATGACCTTTTATGGTAGGTCACTGAAGAAAAGCATAGTTCGATTTACAAAGGAGAATTGAGGTTCGAGTAGCTTTGGCGCCTCTAGCGAAAAAAATTACGATGGTCCCGTATGACGGTCTTTATGGCGTTGAAGGTTGGATCGTTGGAATGCAACGAAAGTTCTTTTTAATTTTTGTTCTTTCTTCATTTTTATTACAATCTATATATTTTTTTCAAAAGATTAAGATCGTGGGCACGATTACGATATCTCCGGCGCCTTGATTTAACCATGGATAATCAATATTTGGGCCAAAATAAGCACTTTTTGAAGAATAAAAAAATCGCGATTTTGGCTTCGTTTAGTAGATACAGATACAATCCCCTCTCTATAATATATATAGATAAAGAGTCAACCCGAATAAAGAATATCGATGTGTGTGCGGAATCGTTGGGTGGGTCTGAAGCACCTTCGATGTGTGGGCGGAATCGTTGGGTGGGTCTGGAGCACCTTCGATGTGTGGGCGGAATCGTTGGGTGGGTCTGAAGCACCTTCGATGTGTGGGCGGAATCGTTGGGTGGGTCTGAAGCACCTTCGATGTGTGGGCGGAATCGTTGAGTGGGTCTGGAGCACCTTTGATGCGTGGGCGGAATCGTTGGCTGGGTCTGAAGCACCTTCGATGTGTGGGCGGAATCGTTGGGTGGGTCTGGAGCACCTTCGATGTGTGGGCGGAATCTTTGGCTGGGTCTGAAGCACCTTCGATGTGTGGGCGGAATCGTTGGGTGGGTCTAAAGCACCTTCAGCACCGTTTGTTTAAGTTTGTTTGGGCTTGGTTGGGTTTGGTTAGGCTTGGATTGTTTGGGTTTGGTTAGGCTTGGTTTGTTTGGGTTTGGTAACCCAAACAATGCAAAGCACGCGGAAATTCGATTCACATCGAAAAATCGGGGAAATAAATGTTTTACTCTTCAAAGCGCTGTAACTCCGAAACTAAGGCTCAAAACGAAAAAAGTTATTCTTGTTTTTCGTATTTTTTTCGCCCATATTACATAATCCAATGATAAAATTAAGGCGCCGGAGATATCGTAATCTCCCCAGATCGTGGATCTTTTATGAGGATAAGAAAAAATCGTTTGGGTGATTTTTGCACCCTAAATCGGGGAAAAAAGGTGAACAGTAGAAGGAAAATTAACTTTCGTTACATTCCAAACATCACGATTATGGATTTTTTGCATTTGTTTGTCGTACTATTGATGGCGTTAAAGGGTGCATTGTTGTAATGCAACGAAAATTCATTTTTTTAAAATTATTTAAAAAAATTTAGGTCGACTTAAGGGGTCTTCTCACTTTATTTTCATGAATTTTTTGATAGGTTTGTATTATAGATATTGATGTAAAAGTTGTTACACTTAATAAATATACGTTCGGAATAAATTTAAAAAAAATTACTTATTTATTTACTGTCACTGTTTATAAACGAAAATGGAAGTTAAAAAAATTTCCTAAAAATTGTAGGTCTGTGTTGTTGATGAAATCTCGGAGATGGATCATCCGAAACAAAAAAATCAAACGGTTTTAGATTCAGTATGTTAATGGCTATAGCGGATATCATACGATTTTTGATATATGCAGAAAAAAGTGGCGGACATTAAAAAAAAAAGGGAACGTGTTTTTTTACCGTTTTTTAGCAAAAAAATAGTAAATATCAAGATTTTTAAAAATCCTTGATATGCGCTATAGATATAGTTGTAAAGAATAAAGAATAAATTGAAAATTCATAAGGATCGGTTCAGTAGTTTCCAAGATTTTATCAACAAGCCGTCGAAAATCGTTGTTTCGAGAAAAACGCGTTTAAAGTTTGTTTGGGCTACATAAATACATACAAATTTTAAAAAAATGCATTTCGAAAGTGTATTTATTAAGTGTAACAACTTTTATATCAATATCTATAATATAAACTTATCAAAAAAGCTCAGGAAAATAGCATTTTTTACGTCTAAACTGAGAAGACCCCTTAATCAGTGAAAATCTCTCGAACGTTTCTACCTATTTGCATTCTGAATTTACGACCTCAATTTGCAACAGAAGGTTTTGGATAATGATAAAAATAAAGAAATGAAAAGCAGAAGAAAAAAATATCGTTGCACTCCAACAGTGCAAAGTTTAACGTCATGAAAATGTTACACTTTAGTCCTTTTTTATTTTATTTTTTATTCAATTAGTTTTTTCCTTCTTTTTTCCAATGTTCCTCGGTATTCCCTTTCAGAACTTTTGCGACTCGACCCCCGTTTAGTTTTAGACCTCACACGAGGAATCGCGAATTGAGCCAAACGTCCATTGTCAATTAGCTGTTCCCTCGGGTTTGCCCGCGTTGAAATCCCATCGATGGCAAAACTCACCCCTAGGTTTTATATTCATTTTTTATTTTTGGTTATTCTCGCACGATTCACACGGATTTTACCGTGTTTTTCCGGTCGTCGTCCTACCTTTACAACTGACGGCCGAAGAGTAGGTGCTCGTTTACTAAAAAAAAACATGACGTTGGAATTTTCATTGGTGGAGGACAACGAAAATTCATTTTCATGAATTGGTGAAATATTTTTTCTCTTCTCATTAAAAATCTGCAGCACAAATTTTCAAGAGAACATTTTCGTCAATAATGAAAGTAAAGAAACGAAGGGAGAACAAAAAATTTTCGTTACGTTACAACGATGAAAACTTCACTATCATCGTTCTCCTCGAACAATACAACTTTCATCTGAAACTTCTTCAAATATCTATACTTTCTCATTATAAAGAACAACAAAATAAGACAATTAATTGGCTGCTTCCAATTTTTGTTCTATTCTCATAAAAAAATCTTCCTTATCCTCATTAAAAATCTACAACACAAATTGGCAAGAAAAATTGGTCGTTAATAATGAAAACAAAGAAACGAAGGAAGAACAGAGAATTTTCGTTGCATTCCAACGATTCAAACTTCAACATCATCAATACAACGTTTTCGGATATCTGTAGTTTCTCGATATAAAGAACAAAAAATGAGACAATTCATTCGCTGCTTCTCCCCTTTCAGGCGCACAGAGGGTGCAATCACGCGTTTTTTTTTTCTTTTGACCCGGTTGCCGGCTGCCGGGAGGGGGGCGTGAGAGGGGGACGTTTGTTTGTAGTACTACGCGCTCGGCGAGTCAAGTGGGACCCTCACAATACGGTTAGCACCCAATTGGCTCTCGCACCCCTGCTGACAACAGGGAGAAAAAAAAGGTAAGGATAACGCGGACCATTAAGCCCTCCGGACCGTGTACCAAGGATCCTACACACACACACACACACACACACACACACACACACACACACACACACACACACACACACACACACACACACACACACACACACACACACACTCGCAGCCACGAATAGATTTATACATATATAAATGCAAACGTGTACAAAGCATTTTGGGGGCTACCGCGGCTTTTCTACCTCTCATCTCCTCTTTATATTCCCCGCAGACGCACACGTAGACGTGTGTGTGTGTGTGTGTGTGTGTGTGTGTGTGTGTGTGTGTGTGTGTGTGTGTGTGTGTGTGTGTTTGTGTGTGTGTGTAGGTGAATATATATATAGACTGGGTGTATAGCTGCGGTAAAGGAGACGAAAAAGGTAGTCCTTATGCTGGCGAGACACCGCCCGGAAAATCCCACTTAGTCCTTTATATATATATATATATATATATGCAACCTCTCGCATGTAAAGTCGCAGGTAATAGAAAATGCGGCACGAGCCAACATTTCTTATATATATGGGTGTGTTTTTCTCCTTCACCTCTCTCCTTTTAACTGAATCGGCACATTGGTGACGTGGCCGTTTACGAAAACAAACTGTATTCTCCCCTGAAAAGCCCTTTCCATTTTCGTTTCTCTC
>CAXFZQ010000307.1:0-20128 GCA_964007375.1 Ophion obscuratus | reverse complement strand
ACATTCGTTTAAACTGCTCAACTTTTTCACAGCCTTTTAGATCAGCTGGCAAAGCATTATACATTTTCACTCCGTCATAGTACATACTCTATTGTGCGCTTCGCGTTCTCCGAAATTGTATTACTATATTTTCCGCTTGTCGTGTCTCCCTACCAGTCCTCGTTTTCACTATTTGTAACCGACTTTTCAGTTCTTTGGGCAGTAGATTTTTCACTGCTTTAAATATAAATATACATACATTGTAGTACAATCTTTGCCTTACAGACATAAATTGCACGGCATTCAGCATATCTTCGACTTTCGTGTATCGGTTGCATTGCAATATGACTCTCATCGCTCTGTTTTGCGCGATCTGCAGTTTATTCAACTCTGTTTCTCCCATACCCACTAACATCGTTGCGCAATATTCAAAGTGAGGGGCGATAATTGATTTATATATGACACATCTCGTATACGCAGATACGTAATGCCCTACTCTATTTAGGAAACTCGTTTTTTTACCAATTTTCTTTAACATATACTCACAGTGTTCTTTAAATCGTAGCTTGTCATCAATAATTATACCCAAATATTTTATCGTCTCCACTCTCTCGAGTTCCGTTCCATCCAAACACTTGAGTACAATATTCTCACTCGCACTTTTTCTTATACTGCTGACAACCATATATTTTGTTTTCTCTACATTCATTTTTAATTTATTTCTATCCATCCACTTTTCCACTATATTTAATAACATATTCATCTTTCTCTCCACTTCCGCGCTGCTTTTGCCAGTTACGTATATGACTGTATCGTCAGCAAACATTTTTATTGCACATTCCTCTGTACACAAATTAACTATATCATTTATATATATAATAAATAGCAACGGCCCTAGTACTGACCCCTGCGGTACCCCATGTTCATTGGAAATAATTTCAGACCATTCATTATTAAATCGAACTTGTTGTGTTCTATTTCTTAAATATGTTCGGAACCAATTTAATACCTTTTCTCTAATCCCATATTGGTATAACTTGTCTAATAATATTTCCCTGTCTATGGTCTCAAAAGCTCGTCTTAGATCCATGAAGATTACTCCTACCAATTTTCCTTCACTAATTTCCATTTTCCATTCATCCACAATAGTTTGAATCGCCGTTTCACACGAATATTGCTTTCTAAATCCCGACTGATGCTCCGTTATAATGTCATTGGCTTCTAAATGTTTTTCAATTTGATTTTTCACTACTAATTCGAGCACTTTTTCGTACAGTGGCAACATATTAATTGGCCTGTACTGACTGGCTTTCTCGGCCTTGTTCATCTTTGGAATCGGTATAATCGTGGAAGTTTTCCAGCTGTCCGGGCAACGTCCCTCCCTTAGCGACCCATTTATTATTTCTACATATTCCTCTTTTATTGCACTAAACGCCATTTTTAATACATCACTTGATATTCCTTCTTCTGTTCCCTTCTTTTTTGGGAGTTCCATCACAATCTTCTCTAGGTCCTTTATTTCAACAACATCAAATTTTCCCATTATTCTTTCCTCATCCATCCCAACGCCCGTTAGAATCCTTCTTCTGTTTGGGCTCCCAGACGTATCTCGCTGTATTGAATTAACTATATTGTTTATACTTTGTACATAAAACACATTAAATTTATCAGCTATATTACCTCCCATCGTGTCATCCAATATCTCAAAGTCTATGTTTTCTACTTCCCGTGTACCCATTGGTCCTCCTTTAATTAATTCTTTTAATGTTCTCCACATTTTTGTCGGGTCCTTCTTATTGTCGTCTATCATCTTTTCATAATATTCCTTTTTCTTTTCTCTTATTAATTTAACCACCGTATTTCTTGCTATTTTAAATTTCTGCCACTTCTCCTCCAAGCCAGTGAAAACTGCTACTTTGTATGCCTCATCTCTTCTTCTCGCTGCTACTGTGATATCTTCCGAATACCATTTTTTCCCGTCCCAAACCCTTGGAATCTTGACTGTTCTTTTCGGTGCAAACGTATCGAGTGCATCCACTATGTTATCAACAAGCATTTTTGCTCGTTGGCTTGCATCTACCACTTCCATTTGTCTTGTGGTAGTGCTCAACATCCTTGAAAATTCCTTCGCATCGATTTTACTATAGTTTCTTGCTTTATATTCTCTGCACTCATTCTTTTTCGTCCTGTTACCTAATGTGACTTTTATCCATCCATGGTCCGTTATTTTTGGTTCATGCTCCACCTGAACTTGTACACTCATATTAGCAAATAATAAATCTATAATTGTTTGGCTATTTTGCGTTATTCTCGTTGGCTTATTAACATATTGCTTCATCCCTAGACTCATCATTCCTGTTATTAACTTCTTTTTATAGAACGTTTCTACTGTAACATCGATGTTAAAGTCACCTATTATCAAACAGTCTCCTTTTATTGTTAGTTCCTCAGTAATGTCTTCTATGTATCGTATAAAATCGGCATCCGACGCACTTGGTGAGTGATACACAACTGCGATCACTCCTTTATAATGTTCGTCCTTAACCTCTATTCCAGCACACCAACAGTTTGACTCTATTTTACTTATTGGTATCCTATCAAATTTAACACCGTCTCTGACAGTAGTGTAATGGGGCCGATTCTAAACCAAAATTCCTACTACCGACATTTACCGACATAGTTGAGAAACGAACCAAAAAATGGTTGATTTCTGAGTTATCGGCGGATGGTCAGGTAGGGTTTTGATTTAGAATTGGCCCCATGATCGACTGTCGATGTTTCTACTTACCGACCAATGGTAGGTCTCCACTGCTTGCCGACCGATGGTAGGGCTCTCCTGCTTACCGACCAATGGTAGGGGTCACCTGCTTACCGACCGATGGTGGAAAGTCCCCCTTCGCCTTGAATAGAATTCGGCGCTAGGGGGAGGGGGGGGGGGGGGTAAACACGGGGCACACGTCCGACTCCTAGCGAGGCCGCGCAACGACTGACAAAGAGTCGAAGTGCTTTGTAGTAAAAGGGAGTTCCCCTCCCCTCCCGCGGGGAGAGGGGGGGGGCGGCGGAGGAAGAGTGGAGGGTCCGATTTCTCAGAAATTGTTTTAAACATTTGTGGGTGGTGAGTCATCGGGCGCTTGCCGTGGCTTGACAAAGCCCCCCCCCCCCCCCCCCCCTCTTGCTGAGAGGCGATAGTTTTGTTTATCGACGGGTTGAAACCAGCGTATTGAGGTGTCGAATGATTATTTTTTCCGAGAATTTATCATCGGCACCAGTGACATTTGATAGCGTCAATATGGCGGCGGGATTTCGTCAGATTTCTACGAGTTATATTTTTTTAAACATTTTGTGGGGGGGGGGGGGGTGAGTCATCGGACGCGTGACATTTTTCCGCGCTCGGACCCTCGTGCCCTCAATGCGGGGGGGGGGGGGAGTAGAAAGGAGTACATAATCTTGCGATTCAAGATCGGACGCACACACATGAGAAAGAACTACGTGCACACGAGTGAAACAATGGAGTTCATCGATAAAATTGGTAAAATTGCCGATTTTCTGCCGACGAAGAAGCTCAGAGATTTGTCACCCGGGTCGGATTATATCATCACCAACATACGGGCGGTCAACACTAAATTTGGCAAAAAGCACGTCGTTGACATTCCCAACGAATTCAGCGTGTTTCTACCCGGAACGATCATCAAGGCGCTTGAGGCTGATTCGGTAACATTCGAGAGCATGTTGGCAGCAGCGCATAGAGGAGATCTATGCATGGTCTATCGCGGCGGCAAATGTCACAGCCTGAAATTCGCGAATTCAGCAACATTCCAGCTGATGTTGGCAGCAGCGTACAAAAGAAATGTTTGCATAGCGTACATCGGTGGAAAGTTTATCGCATACGTTAAGGGTCATGAAAATCGAGAACAGCTAGCTCACATACTAAATATGAGAAATTATCTAGTTATTGAAACTTTGGAGGTGGACTCTGAAGATATGGATGCATAATGAAGGATACTAGTAAAGTATTTCAAGAACAAATCATCCTGTGTTCAAGATTGGAAAGCGTGAGAAAGAGCGCCCAACGTCTCGCTGTTTGGAACTCGATCTTGTGTATACAAACTCGACGTTCGAGCGCGTGCCGGCACACACACACACACACACACACACACACACACACACACACACACACACACACACACACACACACGCACGCACGCACGCACGCACGCACGCACGCACGCGCGCACGCACACACACGTGCGAGGCTGTATAGAGATTTCCTTCTTAAATGCATTGTGAGCCCTTCGGTATCGGTATTTCATTTCGATTCATCGAGCAGTCTGGACCATGGACGATTGCGATAAAATTATCGACAAGTTGAGCGGTGCGAGGAACAATTTCTCTCACGTGGAAAAGTGGCAAAAGTTCTGTGAGGTGCACGTCAAACTTTTGGGGCAAACGTTGAAAAAACCGGGGCTCAACGTCGGTCATAAACTGAAAATACAATCGACAATTGCAAAATTGTTGTCGTTGAGGGAAAAAATCGTGCGTGGAGCAAGTGTAAGCAGCGCAGGTGTAAGCGGTGCTGGTGTGAGTGACGCTCGCGAAAAACTAAAGTGGGTCGATCTCGAGTCGGCATTCAAAAGTCGAATAAAGACAGGCTCGATTGTGAATTTCGAGCACAAAGATGTGCAAAGTTTCCTCGAAGATGCGATGCACGTGGTGGTTACAAAACTGGACAAAATCGTGCGCGAGGAGGGTAACGTGAAGGTGAATGTGACCTTAGCGTGCAAATTTCACCTCGTGAAGGTGAACGAAATCATTGAGGAGGAAAAGACATTTCAAACGACAAATGCAGTCATTCTACCATCAAGCGATATTGCCGAGTGGTTCATCGAGTGCGTCCAAGCAAAACTCTCCGCCAAAATCGAGGACTTTCAGGAAAAGGAGTCGGGTTGGACGTTACACGAAATCTCCCATCTACTTGTGAACGTTAACAAGTACGAACCACTGCGAGGGAGCTTATCCACCTACACACGTCTTCCTGGGGATATACAGACGAAAAGGGCCGTCGTCAATATTCAAAACAATGACCCCTATTGTTTTCTCTGGTCCGTCACAGCAGCACTCTCTCCACCACCGAGGATGCATCCCGAACGTACGCGTTCTTATCCTCATTATAGTGAGATGCTCAACTACGAAGGCCTGGATTTCCCAATGAGTTTGTCAAAGATTGCAAAATTTGAGCAATTGAATGGCTTATCGATCCATGTGTATGGGATTGATGGTATGACAAAAGACGGCACTAGTAAAATTGTGCCGATTCATCTGAGTAAGCAAATGTCAGATAAACCAACGATTCACCTACTCATGATCAAAGCGGAAATCGACCAGGAGGACGAGGAGGAGGAGGAGGCGGAGGAGGACGAGGAGGAGGATGCCGTTCCTAAGGTGTATCATCATTACGCGTGGATTAAGAACATGTCGCGTCTCTTGAGTGCGCAGGTGTCGAGGAAAGGACATCACATGTGGATTTGCGACCGGTGTTTGTGTTACTTCAGCAGAGAAGAAATATTGCAACGACATAAAGAGGACTGCCGTAATAATTGTCGTGTTACTTTTCCCGAGGGTATAAATACAAAATTGCAATTCAAAAATTACCAGCACAAGGAGATAGTTCCCTTTGTAATTTACGCAGATTTGGAATGTTTGCTCGAACCGGTCACAGCCCCACAGGCTAACACCGTAAATTATCAGAAGCATACCCCTCATAGCATTGCCTACTATAAGCATTGCAGTTTCAATGACGCTCTCTCGGAGTACAAGGCGTTTCGTGGAAAGAACTGTGTCGAGTGGTTCATGCGTGAATTAGAAGGACTGGCCGGCTCGTTGCACGATATTTTCCAGACCATAGTACCAATGAAACCCCTGAGTAGCGATGAAAGTCGAAGTTTCAAGTTAGCTGAAATTTGTCACATTTGTGAAAAACCATTTGCGCCGACAAACGTGAGAGTCCGAGATCATTGTCACTTTACGGGAAAATTCCGCGGCGCCGCTCATCAAGACTGTAATTTGAATTACAAAATTGCCCACATAGTGCCAATAGTTTTTCACAACTTGTCCGGATATGACGCACACTTTTTGATAGTAGCATTGGCTCGAACCTTCGAAGGATCCATGAGTCTTTTGCCGATTAACAAGGAGAAATATATTTCTTTTTCGAAGCGCGTCAAAGGTACACGCGTGCAGTATAGATTCATCGACTCCTTGAGGTTCATGCCGAGTAGCATTGAAAAATTAGCGTCTTACCTGAAAAATGATCAAAAAATAGTAACACGCAAGCATTGCGCTGACGCCACGCAATTTGAATTGTTGACGCGAAAAGGTGTATTTCCCTATGACTATGTGGACTCTTGGATGCGACTCGATGAGACGCAATTGCCTGCGAAAGATACATTTTTCTCCCGATTGAGTAGTGAAGATATATCAGCGGACGATTACGCGCACGCGTGCAAAGTTTGGACTGTCTTTAAGCTCAAAACGTTGGGTGAATATTCCGACTTGTATTTGAAAACCGACGTACTCCTTCTGACAGATATTTTTGAGAATTTTCGACAAAATTGCATTAACACATACGGCCTCGATCCATTGCACTATTTTACCGCACCCGGTCTATCGTTTGATGCGATGTTAAAATGTACCGGCGTAGAACTCGAACTCTTGCTCGACGTTGACATGTTAATGTTCATCGAGAAAGGTATTCGCGGTGGTGTAGCGCAGTGCTGCAATAGGTATGGGAAAGCCAATAATCGCTACATGCGTGATAAATTCAATCCAAACGAGCCCGAGTCATACTTGATGTATTACGATGTCAATAACCTGTATGGTGCAGCTATGTGTGAGTCATTACCATTCGGCTCGTTCGCTTGGGTGGAAAATTTCGGGGAATGTATCGAGAGTATTCCCGACGACGCCGAAACGGGCTACATTTTCGAAGTCGATTTGGAGTATCCTCGAGAGTTACACGACACGCACAAAGATCTGCCTTTGTGCCCCGAACACTACGTCCCTCCTGGCAGCACTCAACGAAAACTAACGACCACACTGCTACGAAAAGAAAAATACGTCATTCATTATAGAAATTTGAAGCAATGCTTGAAATTGGGATTGCGTCTCGTAAAAATTCACAGAGTCCTCAAATTCAAACAGCGCGCATGGCTGAAAAAATACATCGATGTAAATACGGAATTGCGAAAGCAATCTAACAATGACTTTGAGAAAAATTTTTACAAACTCATGAACAATGCAGTCTTTGGCAAAACAATGGAGAATGTCAGGAAACATCGGGAAGTGCGACTCGTGACAAAGTGGAAGGGGCGGTGGGGGGCCGAAGCGCAGATTGCCAAGCCAACGTTCCATAGCTGCACCATATTTGACAATGACATCGTTATAATCGAGCTCAATCAAGCATGTGTACTATTCAACAAGCCCATATACACCGGATTTTCCATACTCGATATCTCCAAGCTCTGGATCTATAATTTTCATTACAATTTCATGCGCGAAAGATTTGACGATCGAGCAAAATTATTGTATACAGACACTGATAGTCTCATCTATCACATCAGCGTGCCCGACATGTATGAAGAGATGAAGCGTGATATTGACAAATTTGACACGTCTGATTATTCACCCAACAATCCGTACAATATGCCTTTGCGCAATAAGAAAGTATTAGGTCTAATGAAAGATGAGAATAACGGTCGTATTATGACGGAGTTTGTAGGCTTGAGAGCGAAATTGTACTCCTTCAAAATTCTCGACTGTGATGACGCGAAAAAGAGAGCTAAGGGTGTACGGCGGTCAACCCTGAAATCCATCACATTCGACGACTTTAAAAATTGCTTGTTTGCGCACGAAAATCTTGTCAAGGCGCAACAATTGATCACGAGTAAAAAACACATTGTACATACGGCGACGCAACAAAAAATTGCTCTCAGCTGGAGAGATGACAAAAGAGTGCTAATCCCAGATTCCACGGACACTCTTCCATGGGGTTATCACGATATGGAAACTGAATAAATTGAAAGCTGTGTGTGTGTGTAAAGACGTATTTTTTTTTCCCCATCCCCTCTCCTGGGAAACGCGACCAATATCGGACCTATTCTGGATGTAAACAAACGTTGGCTCGCTCTTCAGCGTTTCCTCTTCAGAGTAAATTTTGTTTGGCCCTTTGAATCAGTCGAGAACTATGCATCGAGGAGACGAGATTTACCGAGTGTACACGTTTATCGCATTTTTATTCGAGCGTTATCCTTTGCTAAAAAATCGCTGGCCAGACTTAGTATTACAAGATTTGCATTATCTTCCGACTTCGGTGATTTGGCGGAAATTGCGAAAAGTTTTGAAGGGAGCGCGGCAAGAAGACTTTGCTGATGCTTTTGACAAAGGCCTGATAAACACTTTCGGTCTGCTACATTCTGTGGTGCGTGTAATCAAACGACGCAATTGGGAGGAATCGGATTCTGTTGCGCCCATCGTTGATAAACACGGTAAGAATTCTCTCTCTCTCTCTTTCACTCACGCACGCGCGCGCGCGCGCGCACACACACACACACACACACACACACACACGGATATTTTTCAGCACAAATTCGTCTTCTTCAATCGAGTGACGAAGAGTCATTGCCACCATCACCACCATCCTCATCATCATCATCATCTTGTTCATCACCACCACCATCAAAGAGACCGCGTTTAGTCGATGAGCAATCTGATGATTCGTCGGAAATCGAGTCGCCATATTGCTCAAAACCAAGTGATCCATTTGAGCAATCTGATGGTGCTGTAGCTGGACCATCGGGAATAAACGCCCGTAGACTATCATCATCATCATCATCATCAACACTTTCGCTTCCGTCAATACGATCACGACAACCGCCGCAGCGACTATCAAGTAAGTGGGGGGGGGGGGGGGGGTTGACGGGCGTCGAGTTGCATGAGTTGCTTGTGAGAGCTATTTCTTCATATTGGATAAGACAAAGGGCAACGGTCCGAGGCTAGAATTTTTCCTCCGAACTCTAGCCAACATTATTCTGCAGTAGATGTCAACGGGTGGATTCAAATAAACCGCGCACCCATTCAACGTGAGCAGATTGACGTCAACCACGAACCGCCCGACGAACCCGCTCAAGCCTACGAGAGTGACGACGACGACGACGACAGCTCACGGCGCAGTGAAGTCAGCGAACATACGAGTGAAGATCTTTTTGAAGAAGATAGTGAAGATTCAGGTAAAGAGAAAAAAAATTTGGGGGAAAAACGCATAAAATTTTTTTGGGAAATACGCATTTCCTGTTGCAGGCTACGAAACGTGTACTTTTGCTAATTTGGCGCGAAGGCAACAAGTCGAAGAATTTTGGAACCTCGACGAGGAATGATTTTCCCAAGCCACTCTGGACAACACCTCTCTTAAGCTTTATCTGTGGAGTTATTCAGCAGCGACCGTAAGTCTATACCAAAAAAAAAAAAAAATCTTCCGGCTTGAAATTGACATTTTTTTTCTTTTCCCCCCCCAGATGTCTTTTCATATTCGAGGTAATTCCATCGTATTCGAAGGAATAAATATGATTTTGGTAAGTAAGCACTGAATAAAAAAATTTTAAGTAAAAATATTGTATAAAAAAAAAATTCCTCCTCTTTGTTTCTAGACCGTGGGGCCCGACCAGAATGAGTCCCTAGAGATTCAATGGCAGCATCAGTTCATAGCAGCCGCCAAAAATGTGAGAGCGCGGAAGCGCGAACTTCGTGACAACACCCTCCGCGTGTGGAAGGAGGACGGTATGAATCGCGTCTGCTGTGCCTCCGAAACCTCAGATATCTTTAATTTGAGACAACTTTTTCACATGACTCCGTTACATAACGCTGTGTGAGATGCGAAGGGAAAAATGATGTATTTTTTTCGAAGAAGACAATTTTTTAATTAAACATTTTTTTCACAAATCTCCTTTGTCGATCCAACTGTTGTGCGTATCGTCGAAACCGAGCCACTTGACGAGCATTCGATTTCCACGCTTCCTCACCACCTTCTCAACGAGGTAAATGTCGGGATACTTGACTTTCTGGAGCTCCTCTTCGTAGAAGCAGCCGGCGATGGTTTCGTTCCGATGGTCCTTGAGATTGTACGTCGTTGGATTCGTTCTTTTCACTCTGCGTATCGTGAATATTTCCGTTGTCCAATTGGGCGTATAACCCTTCTCAAATACATTCTTAAATTTGCTAATTCGCACATTATCGCCAATTTGGAACTTTTGTGATTTTTTTGCCGATAATCGACGCTGGCGGAAAATACGTTGGAGAATCTCTCTTTCATTTGTGCGATTGACATTTTTCGGTTTTTCTCGGATGGTTCGATGCACGGTGTTGTTGTATTCGGTAACGAGAGAATCCAGAATATCCATCCATTTGTACGATCCGCGAAGACTGAATTGCATCCACATTTTATTTTTCAACGTTCTATTGAAACGCTCGCAGATTGATGCTTTCAAATTGCTATACGTTGAATACATGTTTACATTGTGCCTTTTCATAAGAGCTTCAAACTGTGAATTATAAAATTCTTTTCCCCGATCGACGTGCAAGTTCTTGGGTATGCGACCCTGATTGAATATAGATTTCATGGCAATCGTCGTATCTCTACCGCTCTTGCTTCTCAACGGTATGGCCCAGGCGAATTTGGAGAATATATCGATGACGGTCAGGAGGAACTTATGTTGCGAGTTTTGCCTCGCGTACGATGACATATCTACGATATCGGCTTGCCACGTTTCATCCAGACCTCGAATGTCAACGTGTCGACGAGTATAATTTCTTCGTGCAGGCTTATGCAGCTCTCGCACGAGAGTCAGTTTTTTGTCATCATTCATGGCGCGCGCGCGCGCGCGGAGATCCACACACATCAACGTTCAACATGCGAATGGAAAAAAAAACCGATCGTTTAATAAATAATGCCAGCCTCGCGCAATTCTTCGATAATCGATAAGATCTCATTGGAATGCGATGAGTTGCCTGCCGCTTGAGATGCGTGGAGTAATCGAAGACGATCTACAAGCTCATTCGGATTGTCCCAGTAAACATAGTCAAATTGCATATTTTTTCTAGCCTTCTTATACATCCCCCGACCCGTACGTGCTCGAATTATTTTTGAAATATAAATCTTGAATTTGTGAGTGTTTTCACGTCGCACAGCTCCGTCCGGTTTGTAATATTTTTTATGCGCGTTCGTGTCAATGATGATATTCTCATAATTTTTCAAATCGTTCGGTTCGAGAAAACTGACATTTGGCACTTTTTTAAATAGGAGCTCCGTCAATCCCACAGTTGTCGCATAACTTTTCTCCCCCACACGAATATGCGGAGAATCGAAAAATATCGGAGAATCGCCAATCATTAATTTGGTGCTGGCGAGCATTCGCACACCGTATGTCGTATCCAGACTTTTCTTTTTACCCATACGTAACAATACGAGATATTTTTTTATCAATTCATCGACTCGACTGGGCGAATCATCATCATCATCATCATCATCGGCATCATCATCGTCATCAGAGGCATCATCTTTGTGCTCATACCCCGCTGTGAAAGTTGACCCTTCCGGTGACTCATTCTTAACTTCACTCTCATTTTCTTCCGTTTCATTCTTGATTTCCTCCTCCTCCTTCAATGGTGACGTCTTGTGAGAAACGAGCTTTTCCAATGGTGTGACTATCGGCTTAAAGACATCCTGCATCGCCTGATCAGCATTATCTCTACCCATCTTTATCATTCGATGTTTTCGTCTAATTGCATCACTAGCCTTGACGATTTGCTGCAACACATCTTTTTCTTGCAAAAGTTGTCGACGCTTCATGCTGTTGTCAGTTTCACAATACAAGCAATACTGTATGCATTGCAACAAAGAGCACGTTATTTATTGACTCGGAGGAAAGAATCAAACCCTCGTCTATACCTACCCTCATTGATACTACTATCCTTGTCAATTGTAAGGAATCCATACTTGCTGGAATTCCAACATTCGCAACATATATTTTTGAATTGTGTGTATGACATATCGGTATTGACATGGTCATCGTACACATGCTTAAGGTTCGAGTCGTCCTGCTTGAAGAGGACTATGAAATTCGTATTATCGCGTACGAGATGCTTAGGAATACGAGCGTATGTTTGAGAGAGATAGAAACAGTCCACATTCTCATGCCTTCCCATGGAGAAAAAGGCTCTCACGTTGTCCTGTTTCTCGCACGCTATATCGTCAAAGATGAATATGGAGTTTGGTCGTGCGTCGCTAGGTGGCACCACTTGTTCATGCTCGTTAAATGGATGATATTCGAGACCCTTCACGGGCTGGAGAAATTGTTCGAGTAACTGATATTTCGGCTGTTTCAGCGACTTTGAATAGAGATAAACGTTTTCGAATCTCAGACCATTCGGGTGTATTACGAGGGTGAGCAACGCGTTGGTTTTTCCGCAGTTTGACGGACCGCAGAATACCGCGCGAATCGTATTTGGCAGCAAATCACCATGACGCTTTTGTCCACCCTCTCCCCGAATTTGCGTAAATTCATCAAAGTTTATCACTGGCAGCTTTCCATACGTCTTGGACTTCATCTTCGTCGCAACTGACATAATTTTGGTATAAAACGAGCTTTTATATCTATTGCCGCTTCAGTCGAGCGTCAACCTTTATCATGGTCAAACATCGAGGAAAGAAGTCCGGTAAAGGTCTCCTCAATCGTATCATCAACAAACTTCCCGTTGAATTGCACTTGCCTGGATATCAGTATTGCGGACCCGGCACAAAGCTAGCTAAACGTCTTGCACGCGGCGATCCTGGAATAAATCCGTTGGATGCAGCTTGCAAGGAGCACGATATCGCGTATTCGAAAAATCGTGAAAACCTCGAAGCTAGACATTCTGCGGATAAAATATTGCAGGAGAAAGCTTGGCAACGAGTTCGCGCCAGCGACGCTAGTATCGGGGAGAAAACAAACGCGCTTGCCGTAGCAGGAATCATGAAAGCGAAGAGAAAATTCGGCATGGGAATTAAGAAGAAGAAGAGGGGGGGAGCAAAAATTGTCGGCTTGAAGAAAATCATCGATGCAGCGAGAGAAGCCATGGTGAAGAGCGAAGATTCAAGCGCAGTCGCTGCGTCGGCCTTAAAGGGCGCCCGAGCAGCTGTCAAGAGGGTCACAAGTGGCACGCGCAAAGTGCGTACGCCTCGAGTATTGCCCGTACCTCGTAAAATCGGTGGCTTCCTACCGTTTCTCGTACCCATCTTTGCCGGTCTCAGCGCTGCAGGGGCGCTAGCAGGTGGTGCGGCCAACATAGTCAAAGCGGTCAAGGCCGCTCAAGCAGCGAAACGTGAGCTCGAAGAGAACAAGCGTCACAATCGAACGATTGAAGCAATAGCATTGGGCAAAGGCTTACATCTCAAGCCGTACAAACAGGGAATGGGTCTTTTTATCGCGCCAAAAAACGTAAAGTAGAGCTACCTCACCGACCACTCACCGATGCAGATTTGCTAAAATACGCCAAAATAATGAAAATCCCCTATTTTCGTGGATGTTACATGCGAAATCAATTGCCCAAGGGTGGACCATGGCTACGCGAATGTGCCATTGTAAATCTCGATGAGGATATGGGGTCTGGCACACATTGGGTGGCGTACAGAAAATCCAACAATAGAGTCCATTATTTCGATAGTTTCGGCGATCTTCAACCACCTGCCGAACTTTTGCAATACTTCGGTGTGAGTAGCGTGAATTATAATTACAAGAGGTACCAGACATACGACACATTCGAGTGTGGTCATTTGTGTCTCAAGTTTCTCTGTCGACAATTAGCGCGACGAGAGAGATTTTCTCTGTATAAAAGTGGGTGATGAGGGAAAAATCGAGTCAGTTTGTCAAACGACATTATGGACAACAGTCTTACGTTGACCTTATCGGGATCATCGTCTGTGCTCGAGGCTCAATACTTTCCCCCCATTGAACTCGCCCCCCACAAGAATTATACCCTCGGACTCATCGAACTCCTAACCTACAATTCGATTCCAAATATAGACATTGGACATAACAAATTTTACGTTGGCAAGAACGTTTTTACCATACCTACTGGAAGTTACGAATTAGCCGACATTGCGACATACTTGGAAAAAGAGCTGGCAAAACAAAATATTACCATTCGCATTAGGCTCAACCACAATACGCTGCGCAGTGAAATCGAGTGCAATTATGAAATATATTTCACGCCCGAGGATTCTATCGGACGTATGCTAGGATTTGCACCCCGTAGACTACGAGCTGGTGAAAAGCATCAATCGGATAATCTAGTGACCATTCTCAAAGTGAACGCCTTGCGCGTCGAATGTAACCTCACAGCCGGCGCGTATATTAACGAGCGAAGAGTACACACAATCCACGAGTTTTTCCCATCCGTACCACCAGGCTATAAAATCATCGAAATACCGTCGCACGTCATTTATCTACTAATCGCGAGCAAGACGATAGACAACATTCAACTCCGAATAGTGGATCAGGATGGTGATTTGGTGAACTTTCGCGGTGAGACAATAACCATACGATTACACATCAAATCGCAATGGGTATAGTCTTTCACAGAATCTCGAGCACTTATAAAAACAATACTTCGTCGATGAGAGAGTCCAGTAGTCGATGGACACGCACACCGCTAACACCGCAGAACGTGCTGTTTTTGCGGAGTTTGGGTCTACGAATACGTGGAAAAATCGCATGAAAAACTATATAATCTGCATTGCGTGCGTATGCTGTTTGAGATGGAGACGGAAATAACTGATATCAAAAACCCCGTCATCTTCGATGATTCCATCGCGCACTACGAGATTCATGCTCATCAGCCGTATGCATCCACAACCTTCAATAACAGTGATGAAATACGTATTTCCATTCAGCATCAAGACATATGCATACTTCCCAGTCAAAGTTCGCTACGCGTATGCGGGCGAGTCACCAAAGCCGATGGCACAATCGCCGCCAATACACATTTCGCAAACAATGGCATTTGCTATTTGTTCGACGAGGTGAGATACGAGCTCAATGCCATGGAAATAGATCGATGTAAAAATGTGGGCATAACGAGCTCGATGAAGGGATACGCATCCGTGAGTCAATCCAAGAACTATAAGCTCGAGAATGCTGGCTGGTATGATGTTCGCAGCGGGCACGCTGTCGCAGATGCCGATGGGAATTTTGACGTATGCATACCGCTAAGTATGATCCTCGGTTTCGCCGAAGATTATCAAAAAATCATTGTGAACGCGAAGCACGAATTGATTCTATTGCGCTCAAAGACTAATGATAATGCGATATGGCAAGCCACAGGTGAGGATGACATCAAATTCACGTTGAAAAAAGTAGAATGGCTCGTACCATACGTGACACTCTCCGATAAGCGTAAAATCCAACTTCTCAAATTTATCGGTAAAGACACACCGATACCCATGACTTTCCGCTCATGGGAATTGTACGAGTACCCAATGCTCCCCGCAACCTCAAAACACATGTGGGCCGTGAAGACATCTACGCAACTTGAGAAGCCGCGATATGTCATTCTAGCCTTCCAGACCGATCGTAAAAATAAGAAAAGCGCAAATGCGTGTAATTTCGATCATTGTGACCTCACCGATGTCAAACTCTACCTCAATTCGCAAAGTTATCCCTATGGGAATTTGAATCTGGACATTGCTCAGAACCAATATGCCCTTCTCTATCAAATGTATGCAAACTTTCAATATTCGTACTACAATAGAGAGCCCGAACCATGCTTGAAAAAATTGGATTTCATAAAGTATGCTCCGCTCATTGTCATTGATTGCTCGAAGCAGAACGATTCTCTCAAGTCCGGCCCCGTTGACGTACGCATCGAATTCGAATCAAAGACCAATATTCCCGCCAATACTTCCGCATACTGTCTCATTCTCCATGATCGTATTGTCGAGTACAATCCGATAGGTGGCGGGGTAAGAAAATTGATATAAAGTTGAGATCACGCGTTCCCCCCTTCAGTCATCATGGAGTTTATCGTTGATGTGCAAGGCTTCAAGCGACCGATCAACAAATTCGTCCCGAAGGAAATATCAATTGTCGAGGTGACGAGCGTTAACTGCAAGCCCTTGACGTTTCTCTTCGAACCACCGCACGCCTGGGATTCTCTGCCGGGAAAGTACAAGAGTACGAATATGTGGTTGGAGCGCAATTACCATGGTTTGCGATGGAACGACGGCGACTTTCCACACGACACCGTCCCCATGTTCATTCGATCAATTTTACAACACGCTCGAATCGTCTACATCAAGGGATTGGAGAAATCGCTGTGGTTGAAGAAATTCACCGACCTAGCAACGGAGATCATCGAACTGGAGACTCTGGATTGCCCATCGTTGGAGAAGCTTGCGACAAAAGAGCTGAGAAACAACAACGGATGTCCCTACCATGCGACTCTCCACCCAAAATTCAAATGTGCCTATGAAAATGTGAAATGTCTGGAGAGATGGTTGAAAGAGGATGCGAGGAAATAAAAAATTTTATTGTCGATTACATAATTTTTCTTATTATTTACAAAAAAAATTTTTTTACAAAATGTTCTCCCATTCACGCGCACGCACACACACACACACACACACACACACACACACACACACACACACACACACACACACACACACACACACAGAAAATGTTCTTAATACTGTGATGGCAAGGTTCGTGGATTCCTCCGCACCAGATCTCATCTAAGCGCTGATGTCAACCTGGAGCGCCTTGGTGATCCGAAACACAATCTTTTGCCATGGATTCGCTGCCGCGAGGTTAGCCTGAGGATTTCAGGCTGAGCACCTCCGCCAACATCGAGCCTTTGTGATGTGTTTTTTTTCCGAGACCTCATGGCGACTCGGGGTTTCTGGAGAACAAAAAAAAACAGCATTTTTTCACTTGCAATTCACTTGAGCAGTCAATCGACATTAGTCGCCTTCCTCCTTACCGCGCACTGCATTCGCGAGGTTCGTCTGCCAGGTTTTTGAATTCCATGCTATTGAACTTTCCACCGATGTAGACCATGCATAGATCTCCGTTGTACGCTGACGCCAACATCGTCTGGAACGTCGCCGGATTCGTTTCAAGTACCTTGCTGATCCTCGCCGGTAGAAATACGGTAAACTCGTTGCGAATGTCAATCACGAACTTTTTGCCAAATTTCGTGTTCACTTCCCGTATATTGGTGATGGGATACTCCGACTCGGGGGTCAACTCGTTCAATTTCTTCGCCGGAAGAAAATCTGCGTATTTGCCAATCTTATTGATCGCGTCCATGTTTCACTTGTCGTCTGATCGTTCGAAGCTGTCTTCACGAGATTATATACTTACCCCCTCCACTATTCCCCCTCCACTCTGAATCCTCGACCAATGACGTTTGTCGGTGAGGAGATTTTTCGTGCCGTGGCTCCAACTTTATTTTTTCAAATATCATCCTCAGCGAATGAATCTGCGCCCACGAGTCTATTTCTCCTTTCAATTGTTGAATGTCTTGCAACAATCGTTCGATGCGCACTTTTAATTCACGTCTCTTGCACGAATTTTTTTCGCTGTGCCGCATGATTCCGCAGCCTTTCATGGCAACTTCTCAACAAGAGCCTATTTTTTCCGTGAATCACCTACAGCTCCGTATCGCCCGGGACGAACATTAGCATTATATGCTTCACTCCCTTTGATCTTTGGTACTTTTGAATCGGAGGGGGGAGGGCCTTTTCGAAATTGATCTTCAGCGAACTTTTTCAAATTTTGCGAAACAGGATTTTTTGAATCGCCGAAATGACTCATGTTGACGAGGAAACGCTATACTGACGAATATTTTTCTAGACACCCCCACTTATAGTCCCAGTCATAATGGCGAGCGAGTTTCGACGCGTTTATCGATATCGCTTTCGATTGGGGGGGGGGGGGGGGGACTTTTGTTAAGCGCAGCATCCGCAGGGTGTGTGTGTGTGTGTGTGTGTGTGTGTGTGTGTGAGAGAGAGTGTGTGTGTGTGTGTGTGTGTGTGTGTGTGTGTGTGTGTGGGCACGCGCGTGAAAATGGAACGTCGCATGGCTCGAGTATAAACAGCGGTCTTTTCATCTGTTTATTTCCTCCTGTCATCAGGCTAAATTGAGGGCACGAGGGTCCGAGCGCGGAAAAATGTCACGCGTCCGATGACTCACCCCTCCCCCCACAAAATGTTTAAAAAATATAACTCGTAGAAATCTGACGAAATCCCGCCGCCATATTGACGCTATCAAATGTCACCGGTGCCGATGATAAATTCTCGGAAAAAATAATCATTCGACACCTCAATACGCTGGTTTCAACCCGTCGATAAACAAAACTATCGCATCTCAGCAAGAGGGGGGGGGGGGCTTTGTCAAGCCACGGCAAGCGCCCGATGACTCACCACCCACAAATGTTTAAAACAATTTCTGAGAAATCGGACCCTCCACTCTTCCTCCCACCGCCCCCCCCTCTCCCCGCGGGAGGGGAGGGGAACTCCCTTTTACTACAAAGCACTTCGACTCTTTGTCAGTCGTTGCGCGGCCTCGCTAGGAGTCGGACGTGTGCCCCATGTTTACCCCCCCCCCCTCCCCCTAGCGCCGAATTCTATTCAAGGCGAAGGGGGACTTTCCACCATCGGTCGGTAAGCAGGTGACCCCTACCATTGGTCGGTAAGCAGGAGAGCCCTACCATCGGTCGGCAAGCAGTGGAGACCTACCATTGGTCGGTAAGTAGAAACATCGACAGTCGATCATGGGGCCAATTCTAAATCAAAACCCTACCTGACCATCCGCCGATAACTCAGAAATCAACCATTTTTTGGTTCGTTTCTCAACTATGTCGGTAAATGTCGGTAGTAGGAATTTTGGTTTAGAATCGGCCCCATTACACTACTTCTGACGTATAAGATCACACCACCTGTGTT
The DNA here is from genome assembly GCA_964007375.1 of Ophion obscuratus. Lineage (NCBI taxonomy): Eukaryota > Metazoa > Arthropoda > Insecta > Hymenoptera > Ichneumonidae > Ophion > Ophion obscuratus. The sequence goes on along the minus strand of CAXFZQ010000307.1, from coordinate 1,119 downwards.
CCTATTCTCCGCATCACATCTGACTATACCGTATCCCGGTATATACACTTCACTGTTTTCTATTTCGGTCGTCACCCTGGTCTCTGATAACGCTATAATTGCAGGTTTCATTCTGTCCACTACTTGGTATCGTATTTCTTCCTTGTGTGCAATAAGACTTTGCGCATTCGTATACCATAACGTTTCTTCCTGCTGTAGTTGCTAATCGTCCCAGCCTGCTCTCCTCCTCTCTTCTTGGATTGCTCTTTTATACGTAGGGCATTCCCGATCAAGTGCGTCATGTTCCGTATTTATCTCTAGGTTGAATGCTCTGTTTTTGAACACACAGTTTAACGTGTGCAATGCGTGCAATAAAAGTTGTTACGTGCCGAAGGCACGGGGTATTTATTTCCCCACAACTCTACTCGCGAGAAGCACGAGTTAAATTATTTATGTGGGCCCTCTCTACTTTGCGTCCCATACGGGCCCGCTTATTTTGTGTCCTGAAATGGGTGAAATAGGAAAATAACGATAATACATAGATTCACCCAACCAATAATTAACGTATATTATACCAATAAGTAATGAGAAAATACAAATAAAGATTAAAGAAAATTAAAAGGAATGCGATATAACGCGCGTTTAAAAGGCGAATAGCTGACGCGAGTCTGACATATGATAGCGCAAGGAGCCTCGGTGCGACGTCCTACACACACACTCTCATGCCTACACATACACTCTCCCGCACACCGTACAAACGTTACAATATAGATATGAGCGACTTACACTTCGATGTCGCTGAATCACTGCGAGTGACTGCGTGGAGGTGGTACACAATGACGCGTAGGCACGAGATGGTATCGTTGATAGTGTAACACTCGCAGAGTGTTATCGAAGTAATACAATTGATCGGAAAATTTATTGCTAATTTAACTTCAGCGCACGGACTGCGACTATCGCCAAATAATAAGAATACCGGTATAATGAAATGAGACCAAACTACATTTAGTATAATTGAGGAAATATTATTTCCTCATTTCCTCAGTGCGAATTGCACATCAAAATGCAACGAGAGAGAGAGAGAGACAGAGAGAGAGAGACAGAGAGAGAGAGACAGAGAGAGAGAGAGAGACAGAGAGA
>CAXFZQ010000306.1:0-27594 GCA_964007375.1 Ophion obscuratus | reverse complement strand
TTCAAGCATTCCTTTCACTTAATTGTGTTTTTTATTTTTTTTACATTCTGTATTCTTCATTATTTGCCCGAAAGTATGCTAGGGCATAATAAATTCTATCAATCAATCAATCTCTCTCTGTCTCTCTCTGTCTCTCTCTCTCTCTGTCTCTCTCTCTCTCTGTCTCTCTCTCTCTCTGTCTCTCTCTCTCTGTCTCTCTCTCTCTGTCTCTCTCTCTCTGTCTCTCTCTCTCTGTCTCTCTCTCTCTGTCTCTCTCTCTCTGTCTCTCTCTCTCTGTCTCTCTCTCTCTCTGTCTCTCTCTCTCTGTCTCTCTCTCTCTGTCTCTCTCTCTCTCTGTCTCTCTCTCTCTGTCTCTCTCTCTCTGTCTCTCTCTCTCTCTGTCTCTCTCTCTCTGTCTTGTGAGTGAGTATCGGCCTGTCGATCTAATTTTCGCTCCGTCTTTAATCTAGCACAATTCTGCCCATATCTGCCTACGGGAGTTTTTGTTGCAGCTACGGGCACGCAAAAAAATTGCCTTACATCATTCACTAAAACGTCAGGGTTTCAATTTCTTCCTGGATTGTTTATTACATGATGTAAGGTTGACGGTTTTCCTAACCACACATTCCGAGGAACTCTATTTCGGCGGGAGTCTGATCGGCTTCGTCACCTACACGTACGACACACGGCTATACGCACGCATCACTACTATCGCATCGACCAGCATCAACACTCGACGCGTCGCGATTAGCTACCCACACGTTCATCTCGACTACAAGCACGCACAAACACCGTCACATCCACCAGCATTGATACTTGACTAGCCGCGAGTTTTCACCCACACGCTCGACACGACCACAATCACGCACCAAGACTGGTACAATAACCAGCATTGAATACTTGACGTGGATCACCGTATCAATTTACTGGCAAATCAATTGCGCTTTCTTTGTCCTTCGCTCGGAATTATTCTTGGAGAGAGAGCGTGGCTTCCATCGGTATGTCGGTTGTATTGCTTATTATTTTCACCAACTGAAATTGTGACAGCCAGCCTAAGATACATAATCGCGAGGCCGCTGGTGATCGGTGACGCATGCGCAATGTGTACTTTAACTGCCGTATATAATCTAGACGCTATTCGGTATTGCCCCCTCACGGACTAGAACCTGTCTCAGATCATTATCTCACCGACCCTCTAATTGACCGACTGCTGATAGTGTTCTTAATTATCGACCGTTGAACTATTCACGATCTCTCTCCCCAGCTCGAAACGCTGGTCGTTTAACAAGCACTCAACTTTTCGCCATGGCCAAACGATGCAGTGTTTGTAACCGCCAGATTTCTAAGGCTACCGATGGCATTGCGTGTAATGGAGACTGCGGTCTATCTTTTCACGTGAAATGTGCTGTCTCAAAATTCGACTATGCTCCAGATGAAGATCTTGATGAAGAGACATTTCGCTGTGACTCCTGTGCGATGCAAAAATCGCGACTAACCATCCGTACGCCTGACTTGTCACCTGATCGGGCTCGCGCACTCAGTACTCCTACCGCAAAAGGTATAACGCTAGAAGATCTTATGAAACAGCTCCACGTCTCGAGCAATAAACATAATGACAAGCTCGCTCAAATATTCGAGGAAGTATCAGGAGTACGTCAGAATATCACTGAACTTCGGGCAGCCCATGAAACCCTCACGTCTAGAATCACTTCTCTTGAATCTAATATTGACGATGTGCGTGCTGACCTTGCGACATCTTTAGAGGGCTCCCTTAATAGAATCGCTGCACTTGAATCCAACGCTGATCAAATAAAAAAAGACAATGTGCAATTCCGAGAACAGCTTGGGACCATCTCGCACCAGGTTGCTGCCATACAGTCCGGTAGTTCTGCGTCATCACTAACCATTTCTGGTCTTCCCGCTGCTCTAACTGATCCCCTAAGGTGCTGGTTGGTAAAATATTTGAGGCACTCGGAATTCCGGATTTGTTAAGCGACGTCCTTGATATCCGCGAATTAACCAAGAAAAAGGCAAATAGTGTGGGCGAGCGCCCATCCACCTCCACCTCTGACACGACCGTACGAAAATCGTTTATAGTAGTCCTTAAATCAACTGCTGTACGCGACCACATCATTGCTAGGAAAAGGCTGACAAAAGACCTATCAGTTAAAGGAGTTTTCTTAACCAATCTTGCTGGAAATATTTTCATTAACGAATTTTGGCCCGTGGCAATATATAATCTTCTGCGCATCACTAAGACCCAGGCCTACAGAGCCAAATTTAAGTATGTATGGATTACGGCTGGCTCAATAAAGGTGAGGAAGAGTGATGACTCTCCGACGATCTCAATCAATACTGAAGCAGATCTGGCCAAACTAATTTGACTACCCCTGAGCAGCGACGTAAATCCTGTTGGGCACCCCCCGCCACCTTCCCTTACTCAATCATCACAAATTTTTCTCGCTCATTTTAACAGCAATTCGCTGATAGGACACATCGATCAAATTAAAGCTCACTTAGCAACCAGATTCTATCACGTTATTTGTGTAACTGAATCCTGGCTTCATGCTAACATACCAGATACCCTAGTAAAACTTGAGAACTACACTTTAATCCGTAATGATCGTGTCAACGGGAGGGGGGGTGGCGTAGCGTGTTATGTGCATGACACATTCAAAGTCAAAATCCTAGCTATGTCACCTAATCTTAATACAAATTCTCCAGAATATATTATGCTCGAAATTCGCTGCGCCCTTGGAGAGTCCCTGCTACTTACCACAATGTATAGAAGACCCAAGGCCCATTTATTCAATGACTTCTTAGATGTTTTCTCCCAACACTGCACTGCTTATAAAAACATCATAATCACAGGCGATCTTAATTGTAATCTAATGACTTTAAATTTTGAAGCCGAATTCCTAAGGGAGCTTACCAATGCGCAATCATTGTACATTGTAAAATCCGGACCTACTTTTCATACCTCCTACTCGGACTCTTGGCTGGATGTATTTATTCTTGATAATTCGGATAAGCTTTTATCGTTTAAAAAAAGTGATCAACCATTTATTGCAGGTCATGACCTGCTTGAGTTGACCTATAGATTTGATACAACTAATATTGTAGACAGAACCATCAGCCGCCGCACATTGAGGCATTTCAATGATAACGCGTTCAGCGAAACCCTTGGAACTTTGATTCTAGAAAGTCATTTGTTTACACCGCACATTCCTTCGTCAATAAGTCAGTTAGATCAGGCCACTAATACTCTGAACCATGCGATAACTAAATCGCTCGATCTCCATGCTCCGCTCAAATCGTTTCGTGTACATAAGCCGCTGGCACCCTGGCTCTCCGAAGATCTTTTATCTAGAATTAAAGAAAAAAACGCTCTGTACAATCGCGCGCGCCGTTCTCGCAATGTCATTGATTTAGCCATCTATAGACGGTTCAGAGATGAGCTGACAGCGACCCTCAAACACCGCAGAAGTACATACCTGCTAAATCGATTCACAGGACTAACGGATTCTGCCAGAGTATGGAAAGAGCTTGCGAATCTTGGTCTGGTCAAATTACGCCAATGCACGCCTTTGAACTTCTTCACTGCGGACGAGTTAAATTCGGCGTTTGTTAGTGTCGCCATCATTCATCCGTCATGTGACCTTGCACGCTTCTTAGACTCTGATTTTCCTATACCTAACCTACAACAATTTGAATTTTCCACAATTACGCCCACTGAGGTTGCAAATCAGCTCGCTCTGAAAACGTCATTGTCCCTCAGTGCGGGACCCGACGGGCTACCTCCCTTCGTACTTCGTAAGGGATGCAATATTTTATCGTCCTATCTAACTACTCTTTTCAATTGCTGCCTCAAACTCCAGCATTTTCCTTTACCTTGGAAACGAGCATTTATCCGTCCGCTATTAAAATGCAACCCACCACAATTCACCTCTCACTGCCGACCGATAGCCAATTTATGCGATATAGCGAAAATTTTTGAAAAGATTGTCCTCAACCAAATAGTCGAGTTTCTATCTGCCAATAACATCCTTGACTCGCGCCAGTCTGCTTACAGGAGGGGCTACAGTACACAGACAGCTCTATTACGAGTAAATGATGATATCAGACGTGCTGCAGATGATAGAAAGCTAACCCTTCTAGTCTTATTTGACTTTTCAAAAGCTTTTGATACGGTTGATCACTTCATACTTCTCACCAAGTTACGTAACTATGGGTTCTCTTGTGGCACTCTGAAATGGTTGCACTCCTACTTAACAGGTAGGACACAAGCAGTTATTGACAACAAGGGAGGTCATTCTGAGTGGCTAGGCACAACGTGTGGTGTTCCTCAGGGGTCGGTTCTGGGGCCACTACTATTCTCACTATATATCAATGACATAGGAGCAAGCTTGCGGCACTCTAACTATATGATATTTGCGGATGATACCCAAATTTACATGAGTTGTTCACCTTTTCAATTAAGAACGTCTATAGAGCTATTATCTCAAGATGTCAAGGCTATCGATGTTTATGCCAAAGAAAATGGACTGCAATTAAATCTAGCTAAATCTAAAGTTCTCATCATGGGCAGCAATGCCTACGTTAGTCAAATCGATCTCTTGTCTCTCAGGCCCATCACAGTAAACGGAATTCCCATCCCTTATGTAAGAGAGGCTCGTAACTTGGGTGTCATCATGTCGTCAAATCTCTCATGGAATAAAAATACTCTGTCCATATCAAGCAGGGTAAATTATACTCTATACAGATTAAAATACCATCGCAATGTATTGTCACGTGACCTCAGAATTATGCTAATAACGACCCTTGTTTTTCCCTTGGTTGATTACTGCTGCCTAGTCTACAATGATATTACTGCCGAACTAAACTCAAAGCTCCAAAAACTGGTCAACAATTGTATTCGGTTCATCTTCAATCTGAAGTCGGATGAGCATATCACACCGTATCGAAGACAATTGAAATGGCTTACAGTTAGATCTAGACGGCTTTACTTTCTGGGAGTCTACACATATAAAATCCTCCAAAAAGACGCCCCAACATATCTGTCTGAACTGTTCTTATCACTACCACCGTCAATTCGTCCCGTTCGTTATCCTTCCAGCCGCTCGTTTTCAATACCTCATCACAGAACCATGATTTATCGTAATTCGTTTCATTTAGCGTCAATTTATTTTTGGCATAGCTTACCAATGGAGATAACCAGTTCACCCACTCTGGCGGTATTCAAGTCGCGTCTCTTCATACATTTATTTGATTGTGACACCCTTAGCGTGTAAGTTTAAGTTTAAGTCTAGTCATAAGCGCACAAAAGTCGTACAACTTTCATCATACTGCGGTCTAAAAATTCTATGTACTCTGATACACCCTTTACATTAGTATTTATTACTTTATATATTATACTTATACTCTACTCTTTATACTTTATACTTATACTTTATACTTTATACTTTATACCATTTACTTTATACTTTGTACCATACACTTTATACTTTATTCTTTATACGTACACGTATTATACGTTTTGTTTATATCTTATGTTTATAATCTTTGCCTCAAGGTATTATTACCACGGCATAAATAAACCCAATCAATCAATCAATCAATCTGTCTCTCTCTCTCTCTCTCTGTCTCTCTCTCTGTCTCTCTCTCTCTCTCTGTCTCTGTCTCTCTTTGTCTCTCTCTCTCTCTCTCTCTCTCTCTCTCTCTCGAGATGATCAGACGTACTGTGTTTGTGCTCCAAGTCTTTCATTAGTAACGTGAGAAATAAACTGTCAAAAAAACCCAAAGATACAACAGTGGAAAGAGGAAGTGAAAGTGCATCAGTGGCCGGAATAAGAACCTTGGGATGATTACCCAGTCGTTATTATCACGATTTTTCGGTCACTGTAAGATGCGAAAAAATCCGGTGTAGAACGGTAACAAGAGGCGTCGCCGTTACTGCGCAGATTAGTGGCGCATAGTCTATACTGTGTGATTGTGATCGAAAAACTAATACAAACTCCGCCGAGTGTCAAGGACATAATAACTGCTGTGTGAGTACTTCTCCACTGCGATAGGAGTATACGTGTAAGGCGGGAACAGTGACCAGCGCGGCAATACGGGACGCTAATGATACTGGACTATAGAGCTATAAGTAAACTATAGACTCCCAAACATAGCCCAGCGTCTCGCCGGCTGCCTGAGCATCATTGTGCGTCTTTTTTCCGATACTGGCACAGTGGTGTTGAAGGTGAGACAATACACAGTAGAGGCGACGGTCCTCTATATACGGAGTACAATATAAACATGTGAGGGAGAAACAGCTGACATGTCGAATCCAAGGCAACCGAAGTGCCCCTGTGGTAAACAAATAAAAACAGTGTGCCACGAATGTCAGAGGTGTTTAAAATTCTATCACCCATCATGTGTTGGACTACATAAAACAATGAATAGCAAAAATGAATTAGTTAAATGTGATGGACAAATAAAAATACATAATGACGATCAACGAACAGATACACGAGACAAGACCGATGAGAGAGGTGCAAAAAGAAGAAGGGATGACGAAAAGGAAGAAGACGACGAAGAAGCAGAAATTACCATGGAACAAAAAATAGATGTAATTTTACAAAACATACAAAATGTCAAAACAAACGCAAATAATGTGATTGAAATTAAAAAGAAAATCGAAGAGGTTGTTAGGGACGAAGTAAAAAAAGCGGTTGCGACCCTAAAAGAACAACTCGTTACGGCGAAAATAGAAATAGGGATGGAGATTAAAAGAACAATTACAAACGAAGTGCAAATACAAATAGAAAAATACACGAAAGAGAGTGGAAAAATCGAACAAAAAATAGAAAAACGCCGTCAGGAAAATATGCAGGAACAGAAAAAAGAGACTTATGCGCAAAAAACTAAAAAAAATGGAAAGGAAAAAGTAGTAATTGGACCGGCAACAATACAGACAAACAAGGAAACTGAAGGAGAAATTAAAAATGGAGTAGATATAATGGAACTAGGTATAGGAATAGAGAGGATAGTAAAGGGACCGGGAGGAAAAATTATCCTAGATTGTCAGAGGAAAGAAGATAGAGAACCACTGAGTAGTGAATTAAAAAAAAATCTGGGGGATAGATATAAAATTCATGTGCCAAAACAAAGAATGCCAAAAATAAAAGTAATAGGAATCGGAGAAAAACCGGAGATAAACGAAGAAGAAATGCTGAAAAAGATTAGCATACAAAATAGGCTGGAAACAGACAAAACAGGATTTAAAATCAAAATCGTGAAATATATGCACGTAAAAGGAAAAGACGGTATGATGATAATGGAGGGGGATCCGTGTACGCACAAGCGATTGCTTGAGGAAGGAAGGATAAAAATAGGTTGGGAAAATTGTAGGGTCTACGACCATGTAAGCGTCATGAGATGCTATAAGTGCTGCGGATTTAACCATATGGCCAAAGATTGCCGTAACAAAGAAAGCTGTCGGAAATGTGCCGGGGATCACAATGATAAGGAATGTAAGGAAATCTACAAAATGTGTGTAAACTGTTTAAGAATGACTGAGAAATATAATCTCGATGATATAGCTACGGATCACGAAGCCTATGACACAAACTGCGAAACGTATAAAAAAATGAGAGAAAGGGCAAGAAGGAATATTCAATATGAGAGCGAATAGCAACGAAAGAAAGCGTCTGAGTAGCGGCATGCAGCCCGTCACGCTAGGGGGTGTGCGGTACATGCTGTACAGGATGGTGATATACCCCGAGAATCAAGACTACAGCCGGATCATTCTCCACAACGAATTACACGAGATATTGACGCGTGATTTTTTTGAAATGTGAAAACTCTTAATTGTGATCGCCGAAACTTTTTATAAGAATATATATAACCTGAAATTATCGAAACGCTATTCACTATATTCTTTTCAGTCCCTAAACTCCCCTTCCCGCGCCGAAAAACACTAAGACGGTGTGTTGCTAACGAGATCGCTGGATACGTGTCCAAGGACTAGACAAGGATGTGGTGGATGTTGATTTTTATGGGAAATGAGATTATAACGAAAATTTGGAAGTAACGACATATTTTTATTACTCCAAACAGAAATCGTGCGCATTCTTAAAATAGAGTTACAAACTAGAATATCAAGTTGACAAAATGGGTTGGATTCGAGTCTATTCTTATCGGAGACGTATACGAGGGTTATAAAGTAAAGGATTAATCGAAATTACATGCACTAATTACATATAGAAAAACCATCGAATAATAATAAAAAATCTAATAATACTGAATAATGTCGTTGTAGGTATTTATCGGACGAGCGTCATAGTTGTATACGGATCAGGTCATGGGTAATAAACGAGGGTCGCACTGGTGGCAATTTCCGCATTGTTCGTGTTTAGGGCCCCTCGGTTGATTCTTTCGGTGGATGGCACTCTGTCTTCGATGGCGCTAAGGTGGCGCACCGCACGAGCCGTTTCACACGGTAGCACCTTTTTACGCACTTCTTCGCGAAGAGGATGCACGGTCATCTATGCGGTGGTGTACTTCAGCGTAGAGCCCGGGCGAATCATCTGGTTGAGATTCCGTAATTCGAGTAAGATACGCTTCTTGCACATACTGGTAATTTCAGCGAACACAATATCGAAATAGTACTCCGTAAAGACAGGGCTTGCACATGTCGCACGTACAGTGTCTTTGAACGTATGGATGTTCTCTAGTATGTAGCGCTCAGCGTCGGCGTCGGTGAAATAGGTTGCGAGCTGGTTTGGCATGTGTGTGTGTAGCGCGACGGCTATGTCCGAGAGACACTTGGTAACGTCTCCGGTAAACCGTTGAAGGCGGCGAAATCGTTCATCCACGCAAGTAACCATATTGAGCAGTCCGTCAAACGATGGCTTTTGTAGGACGATTGCGGTTGTGGAATTCCCCCGTTTCTTATTCGCAAGGTTTCCGTCCGCCTTTGAATAAGGTGTAAGCGGCGCAGTATTTTCAGTACTCGTCTGATTTATCACCGTGAAGGTTATAGATTTCACACCGTATGACGTGGAGAAAGAAATCATATAATTCCCAAGGTGTATAGAATCTCTTTGACTGGTTTGTTCCGTTGCGAAGTACTCTCGAATGGTGGGTAAGTGGGTTTGTAGGCCCACCCACTCGCTCTGGTTGAAGATGACCCGGAATGAATAATTCCCCGACAGCTTCACGATCGGCTCAAACCGATTGTTGTGTTGCGGTTGTAAGCCGACGGTGATTTTTTTACTTCCAGAATTATTCAATAAATATGTCGTTGACATTAACACGGGCAGATTGCAAGTAGAGACCTCCGATGCTTTCGTCTCGCTGTGCCTCACAGGCGAGAAATTTGTCGTCAGTAATGCTTAAGCCATTTTCGCAATTTTACTTCGAGTCGCAAGTAAACAAAAAGAGTTATTTTTACAATCTCTTGCCAGGTCTATAGAGGTGCAGTGTTAAGCAGCTTGCACGAATTAAAACTAAGGACACACGTGATAACCGCCCGTTTTATAAGGCAGCCGCTCATGATGGTGGGGGGTGATAAGACTGCAGTGGTGGGAGAGTCCGTGTACCCGTACCCAACAGGTTTTTCCTGGTTGCGTATATGAGTCTAGGACGGTATCGAGAGGGGAAAAGGGTTACATGGAAAATGACTCATTGTTTGTATAGGTGTGTAAGATGGAGCTCGTTGTGGTGTAGAGTAGGGAAGACGATGGTTCAACAACCAGGGTCTAGGACGTGTGACGAGTGTTGGCCATTGCCTGTATTACGTGAAATATGTTTACGATTTCAATAGTTTAACACGACGCATTGTAAAACTGGAGTATTGTAGAGCGGACAAAGAGACGAGCAACCGATTCAATACGAGAGCATGTAAATTTTCGGGCGCTTACGGTATGGCAGGAGAAAACGACGTGGGCAGACCCTCTATGGTTAGGAAGTATTTACAACCTACTTTCTCGTCGTCCTATGGTCATTGGAGGGAGCGCCTCTAATAACATCGTCGATAATTTACAATTCTTAGAGGGAACATCCTGTTGGCACAAAAGATATTGTAAACTGTAGACAATTATTCGAAAATATATGCAATAGCACACCCAAAGTTGCATATATTGAACAAATTTTGAGACAATACGGTAATAGCCAATACCACGACACGATGGTTCGAGCTGATAATTTCGTTTATGCTACAAGCCTCTGCAGTCTTGGTTGACAATGCGCAGCAGGGCCTTTCCGCTGAGGCAGCTCGGTGAAAGTTTAGCGCCCCCCCACATTGCGGCGCTAGCCCACGAGGGTTTTTCCCAAACATAATATAGCCCTAATTTACATTTCTGCTCAAGAAGATTTTTACGAAAAGCGATCTTTACAATGTACACAACGCTGTAGTCACCTGAGACCCATTTTATGGCTATTTCCATCAGGGCGTATGCTAATCAGCTTCGTAGAGACGCTTGCATTCAAAAACGCATATACCCATTCCTTACTACGGAAATTTAAAACGCTTCGAAATTTTTTAGACTGTACGTCCATGTATATAAATAATATTATACTCCGTATGTATTAACACCGATCCCATTCCCTGCGTCGTTCTTATAAGGATGTAACAACCGCAGCAGAAGTGGAGGGGAGTGGTGAATATAAAAAGCCGACATCGTGAAAATTCGAATATTTTTATATCGAACGCTGGCTGTATGGTCGAATTGCGCTCCAGCTTCTTCTTAGTCTGACACAGGAATCGGTACTTATAACTAACGCTCGTGTTGTTATCCAAATTGTATTTCGCGGGTGCGCTATTAAGGTGCGACCTGAGCCAGTGCATTCGTGTTTATACAGAATTGTGTTGTTATCCAAATTGTATTTCGCGGGTGCGTTATTAAGGTGTGACCCGAGACAGTGCATTTGTGTTTATACAGAATTGCTGTTTCGAAATGGCCAACGCGTTAATGGCTGAAACCCGAAGACGGCGTTGCGAAGGGCTTGTGATTTGTATACAAGATATAGTGCGAAGAGTGCGTCATACGAATCAATTCATATCATCGTTTTACGACGATGGACGAGTGGATTACATAACTCGACTCGATGAGGATGATCTCTTGGATGAGCTCTCAATGATATTATACAGTCTGCCTAGACGGGTTATCGGCCGTCTGTTCATCGAGGGTGCTTTGAACAGCTCGGATCTCGCTATAGCGCTAGCACGAGATGTCGTTTTGAGACGGGGCTCAACTAGGCGCCGGTGCAACCCACACATAGCCGTGCTTTTGGATACAGCCTACACCAACGACCGTAAGTATCATGAGTGTGATAGCGTAGGTGCTGAATGCAATGATTAGACTGTATCGGTGAAAAAACGGTTACCCTCGCAGCACACATACGCTACCGATGGTTTGGTGATGGAGATGTATCGACAGGCGAGGAGGAGAGCAGAAGCCCTGTGGTTTCTGAAGAAGAACAAGAAGAAGAAGAAGAACAACAACAACAACGAGAATCACCGGTGGATCATGGTGCTTGGTGGGAACAACCGGGTTTGGGCGCTGTACCCTTCGACTTTGAATCCGCAACACGTCCTGTGAACCCCACTGGTAAGCCTCTCTCTCTCTCTCTCTCTCTCTCTCTCTCTCCCTCTCTCCCGCTCCGCTGGTATGTACGGTTTCCAATGATTTACGGTTTGAATGACCACCCCAGCTTTTCGAGTAGTTGAGAATGCTGAGAGTTGCTAAACATAGATCGCATACAAGAGAGACCTACGGCGTTTAATAGAAAAGTATCTCACTCTAGGGTTCACCGTATAATCGCAACCTAAACGTTTAGATGGGTCTTCGACGAGACGGCAAGCAGAAACGACCACGGTTCAGCCAACTGAAGCCTCTTCACTCCAAACGGGCACAGATACTTTGGACTGCTTACCGTCGACTTCCACGGCATCATCAAAGCGGGCGCTTTATGACGAGACACTCCCCGCTACTGCCTTCGATGTCAGCACCACGCACGACGGTGTTGGATGCCAGGTAGGCGCTGGCAGCAAGCGGTTGAAAACGAATGAAAGCGCCAGGGCCTCCAAGAGCGATTCCGGAGAAACTGTGTATAGTGAGGGTGAAAACGACACTCACACTGTTGATATGGGTCTAGTTGAAGGCAGCGATACAATAAGCCCTCCTGGCACGCGATTTATTATCGAGCGTGAGCAGGAGCATTTTTACGAACGTTTCAGGGCCACGGGTAGGCAGATCGGTGTGAAACTTTTACCACCGCCATTAAACGTAGACCCGGTAGTTTGGATACACGACGCATTACGCGATATGCACGGCTATTTCGTTTCCGGTTGCGCCGGTACGGATATGATAGGCGTTTCATTTATGTCTCAGGCTATGGAGCATGGCTCAGCAGGTCAATCTATACGTCCTGTAGATCGGTTCAAGTTCACCGATTTGTGGGATCTGATAGGTAGCGTGAACCAGAGTAAACGTATATTAGCCGCTGATGATACGTTATATTTTAACATAACATCCATAAAAATCCCTCTCGGGCGCGGTAATGATCATGGCCTCAACGCCGTTGTCACACGGAAAAGATCTATTGTCGATATTTCAAATACAGACGGCCTGTGCCTACCCAGGAGCTTAGTTGTCGCAGAAGTATATAGTGTTTACAAACAGAGTAAAACCAGGGCGTCCAAAAAAGTATGGGATAATATACGGCATAAGCAATCTGCGGTACAGCGCGCACGGGCTATTGAACTGATTAAGGATGCAGGTGTTACCATACCAGATGAAGGCCGCGGTATACCCGAGCTCCAATTGTTTCAAGAGTACTACAAGCCGCGTGGGATTGCTATTATCGTTTTTGATTTTGCTCGATACGGCAGCGGTGACCGACCAATTTTCGATGGAGAATCCTGGTTCGATGCAGACCCAGTCACCGTTTTGCATCTCGCGTATTTAGAGAGGGAAAAACATTTTGTTGTCGTCGTGAACCTTTTGGGGGCATCAGGTTGTGCATTTTATTGTATAGCTTGTAATAAGGGGTATGCACGTTTGACATCTCACAAGTGCAAAAGTTCCTGCCCGCGTTGTTTTTCTAGCCCGCCCTGTCCTATTGATTACAATAGGACCGGTGTAGAGATTGAATCAGCTTCGGGTTGTGTAGCCTGTGGTAGGCATTTCCGAGGTCGTGTATGCTACCTAAACCATCTCGCTCTTAGAAAACGTAAAAACGGGGAAGGCTATAAAAAATCAATTTGCGAAACGGTACGAGCGTGTAACGCGTGCGGACGAATCGTAGATTTGACTACTGGTACTCATCAATGCGGAAAAAAGTATTGCCGGTTGTGTAGATCAATACATGGGCTCAACGATCAGTGCTTTATGCAGCCATTGCCACCACGCCCACCCCCGGTCGCAGACGGTAAGCACCCAAGTGTGCTTTTCATATTTTACGACTTTGAAACACGACAAGATGCATATTTCGGGAGCATCGCTCCCGACGCACGCGAACACATAGTGACTCTCTGTGTAGCACAACAGGTGTGTGAATTCTGTCTGAAGGAACACGATTTTCTAGATGTGCGTACTCCGCACTGCCAATGGTGCGGCCTGCACACACATATTTTTCACGAATCACCAGTGTCGTCTCTTGTTGATTTGGCGATCCGCGATAAGACAGAATTTAAACACATCATATGCATAGCGCACAACGCAAAGAGTTTCGATGCGCAGTTCATATTGCGTGATGTTATAGAGCGGAGTGTCGGTAGAGTAAAACTCCCCAATGTCCTACTCACCGAAACCTCTGTTATGTGTATACGGGCGGGTAAAACCGCGTTTATCGATAGTTTAAATTATTTTCAAATGCGTTTGAGCGAACTACCGAAAACATTCGGGTTCGTAGAGAAAGTGACCAAAGGGTATTTCCCACATATGTTCAACCGTGTGGATACACAGGATTACATAGGGCCACTGCCCCCGAGCGATGAGTATATGCCAAATGCAATGTCCACTAAGGAACGAAAAGTCTTTTTCGAATGGTACAGCGAGGAGGTCAAGAAGGGCAAAGAATTCAATTTTAAAAAAGAAATCGTTGAATATTGTATCAAAGATGTAGATATTCTCCGAAGGGCTTGCCGTCGGTTTCGGGAGATTTTTTTAGAAGTCGGTGATGTATGCCCTTTCACCGAATCCATAACAATAGCCTCTGCATGCTCCAAAGTTTTCCGTCGTAATTTCTTAAAGCCCAATCTTGTGGGTCTCATACCGCCGCAGGGTTATACGCGTAATGGTCAACATTCACAGGTAGCCCTGGAGTGGCTTTTCTGGCTTGAGCATTCAGAGTTTCACACGGCAATTATTCACGCGGGAAACGGGCGTGAATACCGTTTAACCGAGGGGCACACCGTCGACGGGTATTTAGAGCATGAGGACAGAAAATATGTGTTTCAATTCCATGGCTGTTATTGGCACGGCTGTCCGAAATGTTTTACCACCAATCGAACAAAACAACCTAATCACGGGGGTGACAGCTTGGAGGGTCGATACGAGAGGACTCTTGCTGTGTCGAAAAAAATATCTTCCTATGGGGTTTACCTCCTTCGTGAAATATGGGAGTGCGACTTCACAGCCATGAAAAAAAACATTCGCGCTTTGCGTGAATTTTTGGAGACGCACCCACGCCTCTCTCTTGAGGTTTTAAGACCCCGCGATGGATTTTACGGAGGCCGTACGGGAAACACGGTCACCTCGTATGACGTTGCACAGGGCGAGAAAATATCATACATAAACATCTGCTCGTTGTACCCGTATATTTGTAAAACAGGGTGTTTTCCGATAGGTCACCCCGAGATATATACAGGTACCGAGTGCGATAAGTTGTTCGAAAATTCGACACCCGGCGAATTGCTCGGAGCTAGTGTCCATGGTATGATAAAATGTACCATCCTTCCACCAGAAAATCTTTTTCACCCGGTTTTGCCTGTACGTATGCGGGGGAAACTTCTTTTCCCACTCTGTCGCATATGTGCGGAGGAGATGTCTCAGCAGCGATGCAGCCATGAACGTTCCGCGGATGGGTTGCGGAGGAGGTTAAAAAAGCAATAGATATGGACTATGTTATTTTGAAAATCCATGTCATCTGGTCGTATAAAACAACTAAATACAATAAGCATACTCGTGAGGGGGGGCTCTTCGCGGGTTACGTGAATAAATTTTTAAAAATCAAACAGGAGGCCAGCGGTTGGCCTGCCCATTGCACAGATGAAATTTCCCGTAGTATGTATATGGCAGAGTATGAGAAAGTCGAGGGCATAAAACTGGAGAGCAGTAATATAGTCAAGAACCCTGGTCTCCGCGGGACCGCAAAGTTAGCGCTAAATACGCTTTGGGGAAAAATGGGTCAGCGTGATAATTTACCACAAACAATGATAATTAAATCCCGCAAGGAGTTACTCAAACTCGTAACAGATGACGAAAAAGAGGTCACCAGTGTATTACCGGTAAATGATTGGTTGCTATATGCCACGTGGTCACACGTGGATGATGCTTCACCCACGAGTCCGCAAACAAGCGTTGTAATTGCCGCGTACACAACGGCTCAAGCTCGTCTAGAATTGTACAAATATCTGGAACAACTCGATCGGCGTGTCTTGTACTATGACACAGACTCTGTCATTTTTTCGACACGTGACGGTGACTGGGTTCCCCCTGTCGGTAATTTCCTCGGTGATATGACGGACGAGCTTGAGTGTTACGGGAAAACAGCGTACATCAATTCATTTGTATCTGGGGGGCCTAAATTTTACGGGTATATGGTGGTCACTGAAGAAAACCCTGACGTAACCGTGGCGCAGTGTTGCAAAGTAAAAGGTTTAACGCTTAATTATGAGAACTCTAAGCATGTAAATTTCAATTCAATCCGTAGACTAATCGGTACCACGCTGCCCCATTTAAACGATTCTTCGATAAATTTAAAATTTAGATCGATACGTCGCACAAATCTGCACAATGTGATCACTGTAACGGAGTGTAAAACGTGTAATGTTGTGTGCCACAAACGCAGGCATATAAACTGTAACCCTTTCGGTTTTAAGGAGTAAAACATGTAACACCCGCTGTAAATAAGAAGTAGTTATGTATAACTTTGAGTGTAAACAATAAAACAATATGTATAATATGAATTGCGTGTGTGGGTGTTGGTGTGCATTTAATAAAAATACGATTATCTTTATGTGAGTCTAAAAACGCTGTCATTCATTTCTTAGACGCTCTCAACAAAAGTTTCCTATTTACCCCGACGACGCGTACATGCGAATATTGGTAACCATCCTAAAGCACTGTGTGCGTCTGCAGCAACCATATAAAAAGGCGCAACCCGCATTTTCACATCATCCTCGCCTCGCGCGCCGCTCAAGTTATACACCTCTGTGTTCGTGGATATTTTTCATTTGTGGCTTCACATACTATACAGCAAGGATGGATGTTCGATGGAAACACCCCTGGACGTCGTTAATGTGTGGACCAACTGGTTGTGGTAAGACGGTGTTTATCAGACGGTTTCTCCGCCACCTCACAGCTATGAGCGATACAACATTTGATAGAATTCTGTTTTATTACGGAGATACTCTCGATGCTGATACGCCTGCTGCTTACGACGAATGCCACAGAAGTTCCGTACTGCCGAAAATTGAATTTTACGAAGGCCTACCACATCCGGACGCCTATTCACACGATAACAACCGAAAAAAACTAATAATTATCGACGATCTCATGCGTGAATCATCCAACGGTATAATCGTTGACCTCTTCACGAAGGGTAGCCATCATAAAAATATTAGGAGTACAACTTTGCAGTGACCGTTTTACTTAGAGAGCCACTGCGGCCGAAGTAGTGGCCCTAGCTCAATAAAAAAAGTGGCATTTTAAACTAGAGGCTCTGCCAATGTAAACAATTTAAAAAAGCTAACGGATACGTGTATGCATTATAAAGTTATTGGCACTCAAACATGGCAACCTACGAGCCGAATTCTCAGCATTTGCGGGAACTGCTCCAAAGACAACAAAGGAAGGGATTTTTGCACCGGATTGTGACTGGAGATGAAAAGTGGGTTTACTACGATAATCCTAAACGCCGAAAATCATGGGGACTGCCTGGTCATATTCCGTCATCGACCCCCAAACCGAATATTCAAGGATCCAAAGTGATGCTGTGTATCTGGTGGGACCAGCTGGGCGTTGTGTACTATGAGCTGCTCAAACCATCCGAAACCATCACAGGGGAACTCTACCGACGTCAGTTGATGCGCTTGAGTAAGGCACTCAAAGAGAAACGGCCACAATTTAACGAAAGACATGACAAGGTGATACTGCAGCATGACAATGCCCGACCCCATGTTGCAAATGTCGTGAAAAAGTACTTGGAAACGCTGAAATGGGAGGTTTTATCCCACCCGCCGTACTCGCCAGACATTGCCCCTTCCGACTATCACTTGTTCCGGTCAATGGCACACGATTTGGCTGACCAGCACTTCGGTACTAACGAAGAAGTCAAAAATTGGGTCGATTCCTGGATTGCCTCCAAGGACCAAGACTTTTATCGACGCGGGATTCGAATGCTACCTGAAAGATGGGCCGAGGTCGTAGCTAGCGACGGGCAGTACTTTGATTAAAAAATATGTAGCCACTTTTTTATAATAAAGCCTTAAACTTTTGAAAAAAACGGTCACTGCAAAGTTGTACTCCCAATATCAGCGTGATGTTTTTGACACAGAATATTTTTCACCAAGGGCCCGGACAACGGGACATTTCTTTAAATGCAAATTACATCGTCATTTTTAAAAACCCCCGGGATCGCGCTCAAATACAACATCTCGCTAGACAGGTTTGCCCTGAAAACCCCAAATTCCTCGTCGAAGCATATCACGATGCGACGGCCCAGCCTCACGGTTACTTACTCCTGGATCTCAAGCAATCAACGCTGGAAAATTATCGTTTTAAAACTGGGATATTCCCTGACGATACACGTGGCGAAGTGTATATCCCGAAAAATGCCCGTGTAGAATAGATGGCTGGGTGACTCTTCCACATATGAAACACGTCCCGCGGATCTACCATCCGCGTATATAAGCATGGATGGGTGGAATACAAACACATTAGTGGATCTCGCACCGCGCTGAGCGCAGTATCAAGTATGAATTATACGCGTACCCTCACAAAGAAACATGATGGTTGCTAAAAAATCGCATACCCCGTTTTCAAAACGCCATCTCGCGCTTCTACACGCCTTGTACCACGCAAACGCTCGAGAACGTAAGGCCCTTCTTAAATCCGCTGATAAAACTCTCATCAAGTGTATCTGCGAATGCGCGCTGAACATCTTACGCGGTGTCGTCAATATAAAACCGCGTGCTAAGAATCACCTTAAAAAATACAAAAACACTCTACGGATCCTAGCATCATCGGTTAAGTGCTCTCTGGGTCAACGAGGGGGCGGTTGGAAAACGAAGAAACGCATCATCCTCCAAAAAGGCTGCGGGGGGTTTCTTGGGCTTTTGCTTGCACCTGTCATTGGCAGCTTACTCGGAAAATTATTCGGTGGGGCTACAGATGCTTAAAAATTATCATGCAGCATGCGAAAAAAATGATATTGGTCGATGAGGCAGCGTATCAACAGCGTGGCGGTGGTGTTTGTAGCGCATCATCCACGGCACATACAGCGTCTACGCCGCGTACCGCGCACGAGAGTGTTGTTGAAGCACCGGTCGAGAGCATAAAAACCCAGGGTGATACGATTTCCCGTCTTGATCTTGAACTCTCTAATGTGCTTTTTTCGGATAAATTTGCCGATGATCGGGAGAAATGGAAAAAATTCCTACCGCTATTTCAAAGGTATCTCTTTCAGACGCTAACGCCGACGAAAGTGAGTGTCGATCACTCCAACCTATCGACTCCTGTTGAAGCAGAGGAAGCGATGTCGTTTGATGATATTGTTAACAGTGTGCCGGGAATGTATAAGCGTAGAACAAAATCGCTGCTCGAATATATACAAAAGCCTACACATGGTCCACCTAATATAACCTGGGATCAGTATGGTCAGGTTAATATATACGGGGTTCCCATAAGTGGAGGTAACATTATCGATCTCGTGAATGACGCTGCACGGTCGAGGAAAAAGTTCAGAGCGATAGGGCGTAAAGAATTTATTACCGCTCTTCGAACAAATGCAATACCCCGTGAGTTTATTGGTAGGGACGAATTGTGGAAATCCTACAGGACGACATGTGATAATACACACATTTCAAACGACCGTAATACGCTACCGCCGTCTGACACAACTCAAACAGTAGCAAGCCATACAATACCGGTGATTAAGAGATGTAGAGGAGTGAAAAGGAAAGCGGAAAACACCGGAGATACATTCGAGAGCACGCGGTTGCCGGCTAACTTTAAATATTCGTCGAGACAAAAGCTGCGACCTGCGTGGGCTAAATGGTTGAGACTCTGAAGAGTTTCAAATGCGAGAGAGCGAGCGAGAGCTAGCGGAAGAGCGGTGTAGCGAGAGAGAGAGAGAGAGAGAGAGAGAGAGAGAGAGAGAGAGAGAGAGAGAGAGAGAGAGAGAGAGAGAGAGAGAGAGAGAGAGAGAGAGAGAGAGCTAACGCTTGAAGGGATCTACTACGATCCACGTCACCCTTTGGGCTATTCAGGTGCATACCGGCTTTTAAATGGAAAGAATAAGCGTGTGTACGATTGGTTGACGCAACAGGATGCATACACCATTCATAAGCCCGTTCATCGTCGTTTTCAGAGGCTTCATTATAATGTCGACAACATAGACGACGTGTGGGAAGCAGATCTTGTCGATTTACGGTCGATTCAGGCATCCAACGGAGGTATACAATATTTACTCGTTGCTATAGATGTCTTGAGTAAATATGTATGGGTTGAGCCACTCGTAGACAAAACCGCACGCGCGGTCGCTGCAGGGTTTAAAAGAATCCTCACGAGAGCCGGAGGTCGTTCACCTTTATGGCTACAAACAGATCGTGGAAAAGAGTTCCTCGGAAATGTTTTCCAGAATTTTCTCAACGAGCGAGACATCCGGTTTAGGGTCGCGAGGAATCCTGATATCAAGGCATCGATCGTTGAACGATTCAATCGTACATTAAAAGAACGAATGTGGCGGTTCTTCACACATCGTAACACCCACCGTTATATTGATGTACTCCAACAATTCGTTCACTCCTATAATCATGCAAGACATTCTACGATAAAAATGGAACCCGCGGCTGTAACACTGTACAATGCGCAGTTGGCCTACGAAAATATGGTGCGAAGCAATATGGTTCGTGGTAATAAGAAACCTCGCGGAAGCAATAAATACAAATGCGGCGATCACGTGCGCATCAGTAGGACAAAAGGCACATTCGAAAAGGGTTATGAAAAAAATTGGAGTACTGAAATATTTAAAATCTCCCGAGCTCTCAAGCGCCAGGGTATTTCTATATACGAATTACAAGATCTCCACGGAGAAGCAATAGATGGGTTCTTCTACCCGCAAGAATTAACACCAGTGAGCGCTAAACGTGTAACCGAAGACAAAGAGTTCAAGATTGACCGCATTATTAAGACACGCGGCCGCGCTGCGAAGAAAGAGGTATACGTTAGCTGGCTGGGCTACCCCGCAAAATTTAACACCTGGATACCTGCTTCCAGCCTACGAAGCCTCGGTTCATAAGCCTGTGAAAAACAAGGCCATCGGTATGGATAGTGAAAACTTTTTTATCGTTCTACCGAGCAACAGTAGCATGAAGTATTTCCCTGACAACGCAACGACAAATTTTACGACACAATTACCACGTGAAATTTCTTTACACGGCCAGTGGGATGTAGGACTTACGGAAATTCACATACCGTACACCATAACCCACTTGCAGCGTGAAGATTGTAACATATTCTGGCACCCGTGCGGAGATAACGGCGAAGAGTCGCGTTCCCGACAACTTTGTGATAAAATACCACATGGGATATATCAGTCGCATGGTCAACTCATGTGGGAGTTAAATAATATACCCCGGTTAAAAAAACGTGGGGTTAGATTCATCGAATCCCGCGAAGCGAACGGACACGTTTCCGTTGAAATATCCACGACTGCCGAGTGCAAGGATAAAGCAAAGCCGGAGGCCATTATTCTCCCTAACAAGATCGGACGTATATTAGGCTTTGACGCACCGCCAACGATCGATGAAGGATCTTCAACAACTCGCACGGTGTATCGTATACCAACAGGCGTTGCAAGCGTAGGGGTACGACCGGCATGTATCAACAGGGCTCTACCTGATCAGCTCTTCGTATACACGGATATATGCGTACCATATACCGTGGGTGATGTGCAAGCGGCGCTATTACGCATCGTTAATCTCGATACTGCCCGCTATACATACGGATCGACTGGTGTAAAATATTTTTCACCTGCGAATTATTTGTCTCTTATGAACAACCGTTTTCGCGTGGTCAGCATCGATATAAGAGACCATCTCGGTGTACCGATAGCATTCGAGTACGGTACACTGACCGTCACGCTTCATTTTAAACGTATCGGGTAGCTGTGGAGGCATCGATGAGTTACTATCAGACGTATTACGAATGCCAGGCCGGCGGTGGTGTTGGCCATGGAGTACACGGGGTGTATGTTGGAGCACCGTATCAACGAGGACGCGGCATCGGAAGTTTTCTAGGGGGCCTTTTCCGCAGAGCGCTGCCTCTTCTAAAAATAGGGGCACGTGCTATAGGCAAAGAAGCGTTGCGTGCAGGGATAAATGTTATAGAAGACGTCAGTAGGAACAATAGACCATTCAGAGAATCCGTGCGCAATCGCCTCACTGAGTCCGGTGAGAACTTAAAGCGTAAAGTAGGTGAGAAGGTGGATCTACTTATGAGCGGCTCGGGGTATAAAATGCCGCGGGGAAAAAGGAGTATACATTCGCTAATGGGCCCCGCAAGCACGCGTGTCGTAGTGAAAAAAGGCGCGTGGCACGTGGTCGAGTGACGAAGAGTAGACCGGGCTGTAAACCACGGAAAACGTCTAAAAAGCACAAGCGCAAGCGTCGCGGAACTCCGGTAAAGCGGAAGAAAACTGCAAAAAAGAAAAGGGCGAGTACAAAGAGGAGTAAGAAACATCGTGCTCTTCCCGATATTTTCGACTAAATTTTAAAATGTCGTTTCTCCACTCACATTCTCGCGAGTGTATGAAGAGTGAGCTTGATCTGTTCAGCATACCGCCGACTCAGACATCTATAGAAGCTTCACAATGGGTGCATTATAAACCCGTGTCCTCGCTCTCAGACGATGGACCGCTTGAGTTTGTCGTACCTGGACACGGTGAAGAATACCTTGATCTTGCACACACGATGCTCGCTCTCAATGTTAAGATAGTGGCTTCGGATGGTAACTCGGCAGGAAAGGCCGCCCCTGTGAATAATTTCCTCCATTCTATGTTCAATTAAGTGGACGTATACTTCAACCAGAAACTCGTTGCACCACCAAATAATGCATACCCATACAGAGCTTATATAGAAACACTACTGAATTACGGACCAGCGGCGAAAGATTCACACCTTACAGCGGCCTTGTGGTATGCCGACACACCCGGGGCATTTAATGCACTACCCGGGGCGAAAAACCTGCTAGAGAACCATGGTCAGGATTTACGCAGAAAATTGACCCACGATGGAAAACCCGTAGATTTGTTAGGTCATCTTCATTGCGATGTATTCAACCAGGATAAATTTCTACTGAACGGGGTCGAGCTAAGACTCCGGCTCGTACGATCAAAAGACGTTTTTGTATCATGGCCCCTCCGACGCAGCCGTTGGTAACATACCGCGTACACATATCCGAAGCAACTCTTCTTGTACGGCGTGCAAAAATTGCGCCGGGGGTACTCATAGCGCATGCGAAAACACTTGCCAAAGCAACAGCCAAGTATCCTATAACGCGTGTTGAAGTAAAGGCTTTCACGATGCATAGCGGCATAGTCGGTGATACACTGGACAACGTCATACTTGGACAGCTTCCGAAACGGATCATCGTGGGTTTCGTCTCAAATAAAGCATTCAACGGCGATATTGAGACCAACCCATATAATTTTCACCACCAGAGCATAAATTTCCTTTCGTTATACGTCGATGGTCAACAAGTCCCGAGCCGTCCTTTACAACCACGGTTTACAAAAGGCAGAGAGCTCTCTGTAGAAAGTTACCACACACTGTTCTCGGGTACGGGTATACATTTCCAGAACGAAGGGCTGGGTATATCACGTGGAGACTACAGTAAAGGCTACTGCCTTTTCGCATTTGATCTAACTCCAGATCTCGATGCTAATTGCTTTACCCATTGGAACCTTGTCAGACACGGCAGCGTACGCGTCGAAGTGCGGTTCGAGGAAGCTCTCCCTTCTACAATAAATTGTATTGTCTACGCAGAATATGACAATATAATTGAAATAGATTCTTCGCGCCAGGTTATAACCGACTTTAGCGCATAACCAGATGTATGGGTGAACGAACTCTTATGATCCACCAATGAAAATGGAGTATATCGACTGATGAAATTTTGGGGGCGTGCACGTATACGTGATATAAAAAAGGTCACACACCAGTATTTCATGCACCAGTCTCGCGTCTCCTCCGTCATGGACTTTATCATCGACATTCAAGCACTTTACGATAAAAACGGCTGCTTTCAACCAAAAGAGCTAGCAATCGTCAGTCTCCAAGATTCCGGCGTTTCCCACTGGATAATCGCCCCACCGCACGATTTTTCGGATCTCCCCCCGAAGTACGCCGCCAGTAATAACCGTATAACCTGGTTTTGTCACGGACTCGAATGGTTTGATGGTGAAGCAGAATTAGATAATGTGTGGATCACACTACGAACGCTGGTGCGTCACGCTATGCGGATATATGTGCGGGGTCTACAGAAAGCAGAATTACTACGGCGCGTCCTCACTCGAGACATCATTAACCTGGAGGATTACGTTGGGCCTACATTGAAGAATATGGTCGCTAGTGATGCGTTCTGTATGTATCATTCCCTTGCGAGGGAAAACAAACCAAAATGTGCGCTGAACAACGCTATGAAAATTAGGACCTGGTTACGGGGGAGACAGGATCGCGTGGATAGTCCGATTTATATGGAGCCAATCAGCATACCATCGCAATCGGGGGAGAGGAAGCGTACCAACACCGTAAACAACGTTGGTCAACACATTGTACCCAGGCCCACCAAGCTTTACTTCATAACGAAAAATTCACGGGGCGAGAACACACGTGTTTTCCCACCTTTGTGCGAGACACCAGAGACCCTGGAGACGCTTACGAACGGGTCAATGACATCGCTTAGCGGGGAAAGTAACGCATCTGGTTCTTACGTCACCGGTGAGGTGGTTGGGCTCTATAAATGTGAAGAAACACCAACCCGCCTCTCCCACACACCGACACCCCCACCTACACCACCGCGAGTCACAGTGCATCGCTATTCCTTGTGTAAGAACTTCAACAATGAACAGCTTAGAGGTGATCGACGGGATGCGGATGATAAAAGCATCCACGAAAGGGGTCTATCCCGCAGACCGTATTCCGAAAGTCTGGTGTAGACCCGCTGCGATAGTCGCTAACACTGATATTCATACACGGTCTGGCACGCATTGGGTTGCAATTTACGTCGACGAGAATGGCAACGCTATCTTTTTCGACAGCTACGGGTTCCCACCAATTATCCCACAACATTACAATCGCTTGCGAAGAAACGCCAGAACTCTCCGATGGAGCGGAAAACCCCTACAATCAGAGACATCGAAAGTTTGTGGGGAATATTGTATTATGTTTCTGTATTACATGGCTCGTGGCTGCAGTCTTGATCGTTTCCATAGACTTTTTTCATCGGATAAAGCCAGAAACGATCGTACAGTGACTCTTTTCCACCAGAAAAAGATAGCGCGAGCGGGTCGGGCCAAAGACACAAGTGCATAAGTCGGACTCTCAGGGGACGGGAGGCATACCCTCGGTTGTGTCCAGTCGTGTATACCTGTTGAGTGCTGCTATTCGTGAAAAATTGTAATTACCACGTGTACCTATTGGTGAGGACCAACCAGAGTCCTCGAGGGAGGATCGTTGACTGCAACCATCGTCATAGTGTTGCTGATTTGTCACCCCCGTTTGACTCGCCTCTACAGCTACTCGGCTTTAAATACGGCGGTAGCGCTGTCCGTGAACATCAAACACAGAGTTGCTAGTCTCTGGATCGGCGTAGCTCTATCAACCGAGTCAACGTCCTGTCGTCCCTCACCACAACACGAACCGAGGCCTAGATCCAGGGAGAATATCATCTTCAGTCTTGCTCGGGTTCAAAGAGTAACACACGACGCTAACCGCAGCTGCCATCATCTCCATTCAACTCAACAGTCGACGTCTCTATCGTTTTTGGCACTTCTCTTCAAATCGCCAGTGATTGACAACCTTACCCAGACGCATAACCATGGCTGTGGATTACCCACAATCGCTGATTGCCGAGTACCCGCTGGCCGTCTACGTGTATAAGCGTCTGCCGGGGTGGATACCCATTGGGTCAGAGACGCTGTACATGTATTGGGAACCACAAACCGACTTCTGGGCACCATCCGATTGGAGGCGGCTACCAGCCAACATCCTCGACGAGTGGATACGGCTTGTTAAAAAAAATTACGAATCCGTGATAAAACTAGGTGGTGTACATTATTTATATCAGCACGGCGTCGTACACCCCGTTAACCAGCCTTACGAGGAGATAATTTTTACCGATTCATACCTGACGATGGGGTACGAGCGATATAGCTGAAATCACACACACACACACACACACACACACACACACACACACACGCGCGCGCGCGCGCGCGCGCACGCACGCACGCACGCACGCACACACACACACACACCGACGCGCGAACGCCCGAGCGAGCGAGGGGCAGAGAGAGAGCGAGAGAGAGAGAGAGAGAGAGAGAGAGAGAGAGAGAGAGAGAGAGAGAGAGAGAGAGAGAGAGAGAGAGAGGAGAGAGAGAGAGAGAGAGAGAGAGAGAGAGAGAGAGCGAGAGAGAGAGAGAGAGAGAGAGAGAGAGAGAGAGAGAGAGAGAGAGAGAGAGAGAGAGAGAGGAGAGAGAGAGAGAGAGAGAGCGACAATGTACCTACTACACGATAATAAATCTTTTCAAATGTATTCCGCGTGATAATTTTCTACGTCACTCACCAATGCATGTAGCAGGCCGTATACTGTTGAATAAAAACATTTATGTCTTGTCGAAAATAATTTCTTTTTTTGTTCAACCATCCCCTAACCCATCCACGGTACGAGACCATCCTTACCATCCGCAGCGCACCGAAACTTATTTTGCCCACCATATCTGAGAAAGCGAATCGTCTGACAATCATCGCTGCGATCACCGTCGGTATAGTAGTAACCTCACATACCTACCCTCCGCTGCCCCCGCACATACCGCGTCTAGCCGCCGCTACTCCCACCACCGATTCCCCATAATCCTACCCCCACCACCAATTTCCCATACGGCCCCCCACCAGGACGGTCCCGCTCGCGAGACACCACCTATACACAGCGCACAGGATGACTCATCAGGCGTCTCTCCATAAACTTCCTTTACTACTTAGAGAATATAACAAATAATAGTGAAATAAAATTTGGAGAATTCAAAAAGTAGAATATAAAGAACTTGACGAATTTGTGGCAAACCTTGAAAACAAAAAAGGAACGGACGAAGGAATAACAACGGAAATAATGAAGCTGACATGGAAAATAGCAAACAAACCACTGGTGACCTTAATTAATAAGTCGCTAGACGAGGGTGTATTTCCAGAAAACTGGAAAACCTCCACTATAATACCGATACAAAAAGTGGCAGGTAGTGAAAAAGCAGAAGAGTATAGACCGATCAATATACTGCCAATATATGAAAAAATAATCGAAAAAGTGGTCAAAGAACAACTAATATCCTTTCTCGAAATTAACAATATAATAGTAGAAGAACAATCGGGATTTAGGACAGGCATATCCTGTGAAACGGCAATACAAAAAACGCGAATAGAATGGAGAGAGTGTATGAACAAGAGCGAAATGATAGGAGTAGTGTACATAGATTTTAAGCGAGCGTTTGAGACGATAAATCGAAACATATTAGTAAGAAAACTGAGCGGGTATGGAATTGGAAGAACAGTACTGAAATGGATGCAATCATATTTAAATAATAGGAAACAGAAAACAAGTTATAAACAAATATTGTCGGAAGAAAAAATAGTCAAACAAGGTGTCCCTCAAGGATCAGTCCTGGGGCCTTTACTGTTTATAATTTACATAAATGACATCAAAGACCAACTTAAGTATTGTTCATGTAATATGTTTGCGGACGATATGATTATATATGTAAGTTCTGACGATGCAGATGTGATACAAAGGAAGATAAATTATGACCTTAATAATATATCAGAATGGCTGGCAATGATACAAAGGAAGATAAATTATGACCTTAATAATATATCAGAATGGCTGGCAAAGAATGCTCTCAGATTTGAAT
>CAXFZQ010000305.1:0-16184 GCA_964007375.1 Ophion obscuratus | reverse complement strand
AGAGAGAGAGAGAGAGATTTGATTTTTGATTTGATTACTTTATTAAGCCCTAGAGAACTGTGGGGCTAATTGTGTACAATATATTCGATAACTGGTGAGTCAATTTACAAGGGGGCCGTCCATATATTACGTCATCGATTTTTGCTGATTTTGTAACATCGCGAGAAAAAGCGCTATCTATTTCTTTTTCCGCTCCTATTTTATTTAGCTCCGGCAAAGACGCGGCTTACGCGATTCTACATGGAAATCGTGGAAAACTACGAAAACCAATACACACGATAACGGCATTCTCATTTTTCGACGGATTTAAATATTTTTCTTTAGAGCTAGGCCTACCACGGCGGAAATGTAGCTTATCCATAATAATATAACTAAGCGTTTCTCGTACCTTCCCACGCGAAAGCGTAGCGGTCTTAACGATATCGAGAACAAATACACAAGCGGGAAAAATTCGAACACTCTCGTTGTAATCCGAACAGAGTCCGAGTACATCGCAGAGTGTCCTTAAGACTAAAAATACACAAAGGAAACCTTCGGGTTACAAGGATGACGAACACGTGAAGCGATACGCAAGAAGTCCGTAATGATATTCGTAAGGACGTAAATATATAACGACGCAACGATGCCGAATGCCAACGACCATCCAAGAGCGGAAAAATGTCCAAATCCTTAAAATATACACTCGCTAGGAGAAAATCCTCCGACCCAGGAAGTTGACCCAGTCATAAAACGGCTGGTATATCCCATGCGGACTCGCGGGCCTCGGTCAATAAGCCCTATCTCGAGCGTGCGTTCTTAGCGGCGACAAGGCCCCTTTTTCCTCTGTATTTTTCCGCGCTCCAGATAAAAGAAGCGCAGCTCCAATTCCCGGAAATAGAGCGACGGTTGTGGCTATCGCAACCCACCCCTCGCTCCCACTCTCATTTCAACATTATACATATTTTCCACCAATCCAAAAGAATGTACCCCCAAATGTGCACTCTCCCAGGGGGCCATTCTCCCACTACCTCACCATCCCAATTTTCCTACATCCTGGAAGAAGGAAATTATGAAGTCAGTCTCCCAACAACTTTCATCGGAATAAGAACATCTATCTCCTGACAACAAGCGCGAACTTGAACTTTGAAATTGTTCCTCCTAAAAACGCGGAACTTGAACTTTGAAATTGTTCCCCATAAAAACGCGAAACTTGAACTTCCAAGTTGTTCCTCATAAAAACCGCGAACTGTAAGAAATCATTTAACTGTCTTCGTTGAGTGTGTACGTGTGAAACTCGCATGTGTGAAAATTTGTATCAACGTGTAATCTCAACATTGTCACGGAGCGTGCGCAACCGAGGGGTCCGACCTGTCTGCGGAGGCCCGAACCCAACCGCTGTAAACCGATTATCGTATCCACGGCGCATCATAAATGTAAGCGAACCTCTATGTATTTTCATGTTGACGGAATTAACTAAATTGGTTAATTTCAATAAATTCCAAATTGTTAATTATTTTTATAGATCAATTTATTTCTTAATCGAGTCACTGCGTCACTCCCATCTTTGCATGCACCTTTCCCTTTTTCACCCTCATCCCGAGCTATTGCGCTAGGCGTAGGCTAAAAAGAGGGAACCGCGATAATACATATGCCCACGTCCCCTCAGGACGTGACATATAAATTTTTGGGGGCTCGTCCGGGATTATAAAAAGGGTATGTGCTGTTGCAAATTGCCTTAATGGATAAGGAATCCACGTGCGAGTCACTAGATTTGAATATCACTGACGATTTACCGGATTCAGAAACAAACGAACCAGGTCAATCCCGTAGTACAGGGTACGCATTGAGAGGATCAAACGCTAATTTATTATCTGGCCTCGAAGCTCCTAAAAGATCCATCAAAAAATTAGCATTACCAACTAAGGGAAATCCAGATAATTCAAACAATATGGCTCTAGGAACGAATCAATTAATATCTTTGAAGGAAGCCGTTAGCGTTGTTCCGGAATTTGACGGGAAAAATATCCCCTTCTCAGAGTTTACGACCGGTTGTGAAGATGCCAAAGATATGCTTCCAGCCGAATCAGAAAAGTATTTAGTAAAATTATTAAGGAACAAATTGAAAGATCTAGCCAGAGAGAGTATACATGGAATTAAATTCGAGACAGTAAAAGACCTCGTAGATTTTCTAAAAAAAATATACGCGCCAAACAAATCCGAGATTCAGCTGTTGGGAGAACTCAGCAATATTTACCAGGCAAGCGGCGACAGCGTTATGGAATTTGCCGCGAGAATTAGGAAAAAGGCAAGAGAAATATTAGAAGCAAGAAAACTAGCTAACAATGGGGAAGAGGACCAACTATTTAGGAGACAAATGGATGAATATTTTCTCGCAAGTTTTAAACGCGGATTAAAAGAGGAGATCGAACACCGACTCCCACCGTGCGTAGACATGCCCACCGCCATCGATCACGCGGTTAGAATCGAACGCGATCTCAAGGCTCGAAGGGAATTGGAATCGCGTTCCACCAAATCTGAAAGAGCTATTCCGACTAGACCTGTGAGGATATGCAACATTTGCAAAAGAGATAATCACCCGACCGAAGCTTGTCGATTTGCGACGGTAATTTGCCAAATTTGTAAAATCCATGGCCACAGTGCCAACGAATGTCGAAAATCAGCTAACGATCACGGGCCCGTCACGTGCCAAATTTGTAAAAAAATAGTTCACTCCGCGGACAAATGTTTCCACAGTCAAAGGTCCTATAAAATTACTTGCCAATTGTGTAATAAACCAGGGCACTCGGCTAGCGAGTGTACTTCACGTAAAGAGCCACAGTATTTTTCGAGTGATCGTCCTCGCCCCTCATCTGTTCCTCAGTGCCAATACTGCCATAATCGCGGGCACACTGCGGACAAATGCTTCAAAATTCCGAATAACAAGCCGCAAAATGATACACCGACTTGCCGATATTGCAAAAAATTCGGCCATACATTAGAAAATTGCCGCATACTTGAATATAATAAGTCCCAAAATCAGTCGGGAAACGGGAAGATCACCTCTCGGACGGACGCGCCGAGCGGTACCCCGACCCCCACGCGTCCGGCAAACATGGCCATGGAAGAGGCTCAAGCCAACGATACCCGACCTATACAATAAACGCGGAAAATTTCAATGAGCTACCCTCGGTGTGTATCGGAGTGCTACCGGAAAAGGGTCGCACGATAATGCTATTAGACACCGGAGCTATTCCCAACCTCATAAAGAAAGAATATACAAGAAATATGGTCGGTATCGATGAATCAGACATTATTAAATTAAAGGGTATATCAGAGCTACCAGTGTACGCGTTAGGGAGCGTAATAATTCAAGTATTCGGGTTTAATGCCCTATTTCATATAATTCCAGATTCGATACCGCTCCCCTATCCTGGATTATTAGGGTCGAATTTCTTTTTTGAAACTAAAGCAAAAATTAATTATGAAACAGAATGTTTTGAAATCGGAACAAGATCTCGGCCATTTGAAAAATCAGGCGAACCCGACGAGGTGATAGAAATCCCCGCGCGTTCGGAAACTTCCTTCCACGTAAAAGTGGAGGATAGCACGATAAAGGAGGGTTATCTCTCGCCTTTAAAAATCCGCAATGGTGTATATGCCGGCGACTGTCTGGTAACAAACATCCGCGGTAAGGCTCATTTGAAGGTTTACAATACCACGAATGATGCCATACGACTGACCGTGCCAGTCGTAAAACTGCAAGAATTCGACACGATCGGAGACTTAGCAGAAAATAAAACAAATCAAGATTGCATCACAATTTTTAACTCCAGTTCGATCCCTCGTGACTCTTCTATTTCAAGCGACGATTGCAAGACAATCGCGTATATCCAGGGTCCAAAAGAGGCCAATTTTAAAAAATCGACGAAAAATGTCGAATTAAAAACCTGGCATCGCCCCAAAGAGAGCGATGATCAAGGAAAATTTAGAAAAATTTATGGTAGCGAGGAAAGAACTGGAACTGAGATCAATCAATCAAATAAAAATAATAATAAAATATCGGGCCGAGAATCAAAATCGAATAAAATTGGAAAATCAAGAGTAAAAATAAAAGAAAAGCCAATGAACGAAGAAAATTCAAAATCGAAAATGAATAAAAATTCAAATCTGAGAGAAATTCAAACGGTAAATTGTGTTTCTATGTCTGACCCAAGATCGCGTAATATAAAAAATCTGTCGGAGCGCACGGAGATAATAAGAGGGCTCCTGCGACTCGATCATCTAGCCAAAGATGAGCTAGACCATGTAGAAAAAATTATCGAAAAATACCCAGATAGGTTTCACATAAAAGGCGAACCTCTGGAGTCTACATCCGTACTGCGACATAAGATCCCCACGGTCGATGACCTCCCGATCAATACAAAACAATATAGGTTTCCTCAGGCTCTTAAGGGCGAAGTCCAGCGTCAGGTAGACGAGCTACTGGACTCGAGGATTATCAACCATTCTCAATCCCCAAACAACAGTCCTGTTTGGATCGTACCAAAGAAACCCGACTCCAATGGCAATAAGCGTTGGAGAATGGTAATTGATTTTCGGGCCCTTAACGAAAAGACAATCGGTGATTCTTATCCGTTGCCTAACATCACAGACATTCTGGATCAATTAGGCAGCGCGAATTATTTTTCCGTATTCGATCTAGCGTCCGGATTCCATCAGATAGAAATGAATCCCGAAGATAAGCCGAAAACTGCTTTCTCTACTCCGTATGGGCACTATGAATTTTCGAGAATGCCTTTTGGGCTGAAAAATGCCCCGGCGACTTTCCAGCGCTTGATAGACGTCGTGTTGAGTGGACTCCAAGGAGTGTCCCTCTTCGTTTATCTCGACGACATCGTCATTTACGCCAAGGATTTAGAGGAGCACGGCAAAAAAATCGAGGAACTGATGGAAAGGTTGCGTAAAGCCAATCTACAATTGCAACCGGACAAATGCGAATTTCTCAGGCCAGAAGTTAATTACTTAGGGCATATAATCGGGAAGGACGGGTTAAGACCGGATCCCAATAAATTGTCAGCGGTAAGGGAATTCCCAGTTCCCAAAACTGTTAAAAATATTCGGCAATTTTTAGGCCTAACAGGTTACTACCGTAGGTTCATTAAAGATTTTTCGAAGATCGCGAAACCATTGACGCGACTTTTAGAAGATAAGGTCGATTTCGAATGGACCGAAGAAACACAAAAGGCTTTCGAAATACTCAAAGATAAGCTCTGTGAAGCTCCCATCTTGCAATATCCAGACTTTGAAAAACCGTTCATTATAACAACGGATGCTTCCGGCTACGCCTTAGGCGGAGTATTATCACAAGGTGACATAGGGAAAGATAAACCGATCGCTTATACATCGTGCGTACTACGCGGGGCAGCCCTTCGGTACGACACATATGAGAAAGAGGCAATGGCAATTATTCACAGCGTTAAAGCGTTTAGGCCTTATATTTACGGTAGGAAATTCACGCTTGTGACCGATCATAAACCCCTGGTCTGGTTTAAAACAGCCAAAGACGCGAACGCACGCGTGCTTAAATGGCGACTTAAACTTTCGGAATACGACTACGACGTCGTGTACAAGCCAGGAAAATTAAATTCAAACGCCGACGCCTTATCGCGTAACCCCATTGAAAAATTCGAGGATGTCAAGGCCATCCCTCATTGCGAACAGGAGAACGATGAAAATTTAGATAAAATAGCAGTAGATGTACTCCGCGAATTAGGAGAGAATAGTGTTAGTGAAAACGAAGAACCCATAAGCTTTACAACCCAGGCAGAAATCCACGAAATTCCAAAAATAGAAGAAATACATGTCGTCACCCGCTTGCAAGCGAAAAACGATGCAGCTCAGGTGTTAAAGAAAACAAAACAACAGGTCAAGGAAAACCTCGTTAACGACGCATCGGGAAAGGTTGACGTACCTGCCTCTAAGGGGATAGACGTGCGCTCCAAGTCCCTGCGCCGTGCGCTCCGAAATCGTAGGGCCATAAACTACGAGGAGAGTAGCAGCGAGGAAACAGAAGCCGAGATAACGAGGCCCGCGCGTGTTAGGCGACCCCGAAAGGGCACTGACCCCGAATCAGCTGAAAGGCCTAACCTGCGCAAAGCACCTCAAATTCCCAACTCCAAAAGCTCCACTGACCTAGATTCCGATTCCACCAATGCCTCAATATCCTCTGAAGACAAAGAAATCCCACTCCGGGAAGATAGAACCTCTGAATTTAAAATCGCAAATTGCGTAACAACCAAAGAATTATTTCACTATCGAAACGATAATTTAGTATATTTTGTCGACTCAATTGGAAAACCTTGCGACTCTGGATCGCAAAAATTATTTGAAGTAAATAAACTTCCCCTCTGGAAGAATTTAACAGAAGGTCGTGCCTACAGTAAACAGGTTGGAAAAAAATATCACATTGCCCTAGTCATCAAAGGCGAGTATTCTGGTTCATTATCCTTCGTATCAGAAAATATTAAAGAAAGCGTAAGGGAATTAAAAGATCTTTGCGAAAATCTCAAGCTCCAATCAGTGAGTATTTGCCACAGCAACCACGTCGAGCGCCTAATATGGGCTGACGTCTTGAACATAATAAAAGAAACATTCAAGTCCAGTGAAACAAGAGTAATCATCTGCTTAGGGACACTACGCTACGTGCCAACTGAAAAACGAGATTCCATTTTTTACGAGATGCACAAGTCCCCTATAGGAGGACACAAAGGCGTCTCCAAGACATATAACAGAATTAAAAGAGAGTATTTTTGGGAAGACTTGAAATCGGACATTCAGAGAAGAATTCAACAATGCCTAGATTGTCAATTAAAGAAACTGGTTAGAGTAAAGACAAAACAGCCAATGATTATAACGGATACGCCAGGTACGGTTTTTGAAAAAATATCGATGGACATAGTAGGTCCAATGCAACGTACGTCCAATCAGAATGAATACATTCTGACTATCCAAGACAACCTTTCAAAATTTTGTGTCGCTATTCCACTCCCAAATGCACTAGCAACAACGGTCGCCGATGCATTTATAAAGAAATTTATATGCGTTTTTGGTGCACCCAAAGCGCTATTAACAGATCAAGGAAGTAATTTTTTAAGTGGCCTCATGAAACGAATCGCTAAACGATTTCGAATCAAGCGATGTCGGACAACGGCATTTCACCCTCAATCTAACGGATCCCTTGAGAGATCTCATCATGCATTGGCTGAATTTTTGAAACAATACACAGATAAAGATAATGAGTGGGATCAATGGCTAGAATTAGCGACTCTCTCATATAATACCAGCGTTCATGAGAGTACAAAGTATACTCCATATGAAGTAGTTTTTGGCAAACTAGCGAGAGTTCCATCAAGCGAACCACTTAGAGAATCTGACCAGTTGCCCACTTATCGCGGGTATTTAATCGAATTAATTACGAGTATAAATGGAATCAGGAACCTCGCCTATGAAAACCTAGTTTCGTCCAAACATCGCTCGAAGAAATATTATGATAAAAATGCTAATCCAAAGAATTTTAAGGTTGGAGATTTTGTCTATCTCCAAAAGGGTCCCAAACCAGGTAAACTTGGAGACCATTATACGGGACCACATAAGGTGCTAGAAAAACTGGACAAGGGTAACGTGAAAATCCAATATTACAACAAAACACGCATTGTTCACGAGAATAGATTACGGTATTCGCACATTAACGTCGAAACAAAGCCGAAAAGAAAAACCAAGTCGACCAGAGTCGACGAATCCGATTTTAACCCTAATTAAACAAATAATAATAATAATTACCCTGTTTTTCAGGTGGCTGATATCAACCTATTCAGTATCAACAATATCACCTTTGTACTTCCAACCAGAGAAAAAGATTACATTTTTAGTTACAGTATCGTCAGTTCAGAACATCGGCAACTACTTATATTCAAACTACACCGAAATAACTGTTTCACAATTCGAGAGAGATTTCCTGTCGCGAACCTAGATATAATCGCTCATGCCAATTCAATTCTATATACGTAGTTATTATATTATATTAGAAAATCATTACATTACTATACGCATACGCAACATTGTAGCAAAGAGCGCTAAATATTCAAAAATAACTGTTATTAGTGGTATAAGCCTCGGACGAATTGCATACAATTCAATGAAGAAGTCGATTTAAATAGTGCTACTTGCTGGAGAAATAGTACACGTTATTCATTAGATAATAATAGAAGTAAATCTGATCAGGTTAAAAGAATATTACGATCAACCTGTCACTCGTGGGAACGAAAAATATCTCCTTACTCCTCGAACTCTTATATTACGAAAAGAAGAACTCAAACAACCTGTAATTCCTTACTTCCTCCATATTACCTTTACGGAGACATCTGGTACAAGTTCATGGCTGCTCCTGTCGAAGCCATGGTACCTACAAGCATGAAGCCGACGACAAAGTCTATTTGGCGATACACCAATCCAGAATCACCATGTGGGATCTATTCCGCAGAACATCGACAACGTACGAAAACATATCATGTTTCCTGTGGAGCAACCCGCTGCCCTAAACAGTATGGCACGGGGCATCAGTGGTCAAAACACTGTCAATCAAGAGGAGAAGTTGTTACATCTCCTGGATAACAACGATATATAACACCACGCAGACTTCATCTGGAATCGCACCTGGGAAAAATTCGTTCAATTCGGTACAGCAAGCGCTGGTCTCACCCGAATGTTACCCATGATGCGACCAATCGAGCTCCTCGTAGATACGGTGATCCATGCATATAGCCAACACACTGTGTATGGCTGACCGATCTACCTCGTCGATGCTGGTGCAAGAAGAAAACCTCAACAGATGCAGAGATTGGTCAAGAACTTTATAAACTCGTGACGGCCCCTTCAGCCGAACCAAGAGGTCATACCAAGGCCAACGCTGCAACACATGATTTCCACCTTAACATCTCCACTAGTCCAAAATACGATGAATCCTCCAAATCGCATTCCTTCCGTTGAGTTCACGCGAGAAGACATATTCAGGTACAAAAAGATTATCATGATTAATCATTTAAAAAAAATACTTTTATTATCATTATTGTTCTTTTAACCTTGTCAAGTAAGATAAGTTAAAATGAGTAAACAAGTATCTATCCGTAAAGAAAAAGGAAGAAGAAACCGCGTAAATATACATCTTACAGTGAAGTAAAAAAAAAAAATTATATACATAATTAAAAAAAAAAGAAACAAAAATCTCGTACGAAAATCTTTTAAAAAGACATGCACACGCTTTCTCATAAAATGATAATGAAATTCATGCGTACCTCATAAGCGCAAGATAACTATAAGTCACACCGTCATATTAGATACCAATCTTCCAATGTATTTAAGTCACATTGTAAGTCGATCAATGACA
Organism: Ophion obscuratus; assembly: GCA_964007375.1. NCBI lineage: Eukaryota > Metazoa > Arthropoda > Insecta > Hymenoptera > Ichneumonidae > Ophion > Ophion obscuratus. The sequence continues at coordinate 6,763 of CAXFZQ010000305.1, read as the reverse complement.
ATGCCAATTCATACGATCGTGCCATTATACTTTTGATCACCACTCCCAACGATTACGATCGAGCGAGACGCTCAATCCTAAAGGGGGGAGGTGTAACATCGCGAGAAAAAGCGCTATCTATTTCTTTTTCCGCTCCTATTTTATTTAGCTCCGGCGAAGACGCGGCTTACGCGATTCTACATGGAAATCGTGGAAAACTACGAAAACCAATACACACGATAACGGCATTCTCATTTTTCGACGGATTTAAATATTTTTCTTTAGAGCTAGGCCTACCACGGCGGAAATGTAGCTTATCCATAATAATATAACTAAGCGTTTCTCGTACCTTCCCACGCGAAAGCGTAGCGGTCTTAACGATATCGAGAACAAATACACAAGCGGGAAAAATTCGAACACTCTCGTTGTAATCCGAACAGAGTCCGAGTACATCGCAGAGTGTCCTTAAGACTAAAAATACACAAAGGAAACCTTCGGGTTACAAGGATGACGAACACGTGAAGCGATACGCAAGAAGTCCGTAATGATATTCGTAAGGACGTAAATATATAACGACGCAACGATGCCGAATGCCAACGACCATCCAAGAGCGGAAAAATGTCCAAATCCTTAAAATATACACTCGCTAGGAGAAAATCCTCCGACCCAGGAAGTTGACCCAGTCATAAAACGGCTGGTATATCCCATGCGGACTCGCGGGCCTCGGTCAATAAGCCCTATCTCGAGCGTGCGTTCTTAGCGGCGACAAGGCCCCTTTTTCCTCTGTATTTTTCCGCGCTCCAGATAAAAGAAGCGCAGCTCCAATTCCCGGAAATAGAGCGACGGTTGTGGCTATCGCAACCCACCCCTCGCTCCCACTCTCATTTCAACATTATACATATTTTCCACCAATCCAAAAGAATGTACCCCCAAATGTGCACTCTCCCAGGGGGCCATTCTCCCACTACCTCACCATCCCAATTTTCCTACATCCTGGAAGAAGGAAATTATGAAGTCAGTCTCCCAACAACTTTCATCGGAATAAGAACATCTATCTCCTGACAACAAGCGCGAACTTGAACTTTGAAATTGTTCCTCCTAAAAACGCGGAACTTGAACTTTGAAATTGTTCCCCATAAAAACGCGAAACTTGAACTTCCAAGTTGTTCCTCATAAAAACCGCGAACTGTAAGAAATCATTTAACTGTCTTCGTTGAGTGTGTACGTGTGAAACTCGCATGTGTGAAAATTTGTATCAACGTGTAATCTCAACATTGTCACGGAGCGTGCGCAACCGAGGGGTCCGACCTGTCTGCGGAGGCCCGAACCCAACCGCTGTAAACCGATTATCGTATCCACGGCGCATCATAAATGTAAGCGAACCTCTATGTATTTTCATGTTGACGGAATTAACTAAATTGGTTAATTTCAATAAATTCCAAATTGTTAATTATTTTTATAGATCAATTTATTTCTTAATCGAGTCACTGCGTCACTCCCATCTTTGCATGCACCTTTCCCTTTTTCACCCTCATCCCGAGCTATTGCGCTAGGCGTAGGCTAAAAAGAGGGAACCGCGATAATACATATGCCCACGTCCCCTCAGGACGTGACAATTTTCGACCCCCCCCCCCTTCAATCATCCTATCGTCATTTCCTAATGACCCCCCCCCTCTCGCAAAATTGACGTCATTACCAGTTTGGCAAAATTAAAACATTTGCGGATTTGAGAAAAATTGGGTAACATTAAAACATTTTGTTATAGAATCATCTTTTATTATTTTGTACTTTGGCAATGTTTATTAATATAATAATATTATTCTTCCATATTCTTTAGTTTTCTTTGGATACCTCCCACATTTTGTTATAGAATCATCTTTTATTATTTTGTACTTTGGCAATTTTCATTAATATAATAATATTATTCTTCTCTATTCTTTAGTTTTCTTTGGATAGCTCCCACGGAGTTTTCACCTATTCTTGCAAATCCTGGATCACGGGTAATATCTCCGTATCCTCCCCATATTCATTTTGGCTCGATCGAACTACTTTCATAGGTACGCTGTTATTTGAAGTTCTCGAATATAATGTAGACAAACCTTATGTAATAAATAAATAAATAATGAGTTCAATAATTAATACCATTAGGTACTTGCAAAATATCTTTCATCACTCATGCGGGGGAAACCACTCTAGTTGTACAGTATACTATTGTACATTTTGAAGTAACTGGTATCACAAGAATGACGTCAATTTCGAAACGCCCCCCCCCCCCCTCATCCATCATTTACCGTCATCCGCAGACGAACCCCCCCCCCCCTATTTTAAAATGACGTAATTTATGGACGGCCCCAAGGTATATCACCAATAATCTGTTGACACTCGTAGGGACATAATTTCGCTCATTATAAATTATGAATACATGCAAAATTACAGTATTATGCTGATTAACTCTTATAAATTATGAATACTTATTATAACTAGTTATAGCTAGCTGTCTACATCCGCAATATGTACGTTTTTCGACGTACTCGACGTACAATGAAAGTAGTTTCGTATCATGGAAAGAAGCAACAGACATTACAGTACAAGTTCGGCTTGTAATAAGTGAGCATGGAGTCGTGATTTAAAAATTGATAGTGTAGTGGATCCCGTTATGGTTATTGGTAATGAGTGCCAGAAATAAATAGCAGAGAGACTGAATGACCGTTGGAATGTAGTAGTTCTAGGCGTGGTAATATTAAAAGTTGAGGGTGTAAATCTAGAGGAGCTTCTGGTGGAAAGATCATTTTGCGGGAGAAGTTCACGAAGATATGATGGGCACTGCAGATAAAGTATCCTGTATGTCATTATACCCAAAAAATATAGTCGCCGATTTTTTACAGATAACCAATTCAACCGGTGCCGATATGGCGTTATATGTTCATCACGACGAAGGTCGAAGATGAATCGGATGCAACGATTTATAAGTTTTTGGAGCGTGCTATTCAGGTCATCAGTAAGGTCATTATATACTAAACAACAATAGTCTAGGTAAGGAAAAATCAAGGACGAAACAAGCTTAATTCGGAGATCCATGGATAGCGAATTCCTATTGAACTTTAATCTGAAAAGTGCACCATTCACTCTCCGTGATATAGAAGAGACATGCTGTCGCCACGATAAATTAGACATGAAATGGACTCCTAGATTGAGTGTGTCGGTCTTAAAAGGCACTATCTCCCCCTCAATTTGTATCCCAGGACAAGTTGTGAGGTCCAATTGACGTACATAAGCAGAGCTACCGAAAATGAGACACTTTGATTTCTTAGCATTTAATGTTAGGCCGTTTGACAGGGCAAAATCATGAATTACATTGGCATCGTGTGAAATCATAGCAACGGCATCATTTAAATCAGTAGGTTTACAATGTAGATAAATTTGCGTATCATCAGCAAATACCATCAGGCTAGAGTAACGCAAGTTTAAGCCGATGTCATTTATATACAGGGAGAAAAGTAGAGGGCCAAGGACAGAGCCCTGTGGCACACCCCTGGTAGTGGGGAGCCAGTCAGAACAGAGTCCCTGTCCATCTACCACCGCCTGCACCCTACCCGTAAGGTAAGAGAAAAACCAAGACACCGTTTCGACAGAGAATCCAATAGTTCTAAGCTTTTGTAATAGTCGTAGATGGGGTACGGTATCAAAAGCTTTGGAGAAGTCAAAGAGGATAAGAAGAGTGAGCATCTTCTGATCTATACCACGTCGAATGTCATCAGAAACTCGAAGAAGCGCAGTTTGAGTACTGAAGGACTCTCTAAATCCTGATTGGCGCGTGTTGAGTATGTTATGTTCATTAAGAAAAGCTGTAATTTGTGAGTATAGTATACGCTCAAATATTTTAGAGAACTCGGGGAGATTCGCTATAGGTCGGGTGTCGGATGGAGATCGAGGTGTTTTTACCTTGGACAGTGGCCGAATATAAGCTTTTTTCCATTGGCAGGGAAAGAGCGATTTCGAAATTGAGAAATTAAATAGCATTGCCAGTGAAAAATGAATGGACGACTTAGCTCTTGAGATGACAAACGACGATACACCATCGGGCCCGGATCTGAGAGAGGAACAAGTGCTGGTAGTAATGTATTTGAGGACAATATTTGGTGTAATAGCTGAGAAAGAAAAAGAGTATTGAGGCTGCGGTATGATATGCATAGCTTCTAGGAAAAGTGTATGGGAAAGGGGATTCTGATCACTGGAGATAGCCGCATAAGACAAATTGAGGTCATTAGGACTAAAGAAGTTCAGGGGTGAGGAGAGATTAGTTTTAACCAATCCCAAATTTGCTAACTCTTTCCAAATCCGAGCTGGTTCGTTTATAGCTGAGAGCTTGTTAAATAAATAATCATGCCTTGCCTGCCGCAATTGTACCGTTACTTGATCCCTGTAATGACGATAAATAGTGAAGTTCTGGGCATTATTTGTGCGTTTAGCACGCTTAAATAGAGCACTCCGTTCTCTAATCATATCTCTAAGCTGTGTCGTTAGCCACGGCGCCGGATGCTTATGAGCTTGGAACAGGCGGACCGGTGCATGAATGTTAAATGCATCACTGCATATACCAGATAGACAGTCAACTAGATATTCAATAGTAATAGTACGGTCAGTCGGTAACGAATGCAAAATAGTGCAGTTTAACATCATGGTATCAATGGTAGTACAATACAAACGCTCATCGAAATGTCTCAAACAACGCCTTGCAATTTTACGTGAAGGAGGACTATGAATATTGAGATCATAAGTAAGTTCAAGAAGATCGTGACCGGCGATGAAAGGGGCTGACGTTTTGTTGAAAAATGATAATTTGTCTGCACTATCAATGATAAACACATCTAGCCACGTATCACAATACGAGGTATGGTACGTCGCATCAGAGGGTACTAAGTATAGAGATTGCGCAAAAACTAGATCTCGGAGATACTGAGCTTCAAAATTTTGTGAGAGCAAATTACAGTTTAAGTCACCCGTGATAATAATATTGTTGTAAGCATGGCTGATTCGATCGTAGCTATCCAGAAATTCTGTGAATAATGATGCTTTTGGTCTTCGATAAATGGTTGAAAATAAAATTGAATGATTGTTTAGTGTTGATAAGTCGATCATAATATATTCAGGTGAATTAGAGAACGCAGATGGTGACAGGTCAATAATTTTCGTACGGAATATATTCTTTACATAGCATGCGACACCACCGCCCATTTTTCCTTCTCGATCATTTCTAATGATAAAATAGTCGCGAATAGCAATGAGCTCATCTGGAATGCGGTCATTTAACCAGGTTTCAGAAACAGAAACGATATGAAATGAGTTTTCCTGAATAAAAGCCCTGATCTGATCAATATGTGCGACAAGCGAGTTTGCATTGAAGTGTGCCACTTTGAGGAGTGAAGCATCTACACTCAAAGGAATCATGGAATTTGTGGTTTCAACCTGACTCGTCTGAGGGAGTCAGATGAGATTTTCAATGTCTTGAGAGTTATGAATTGGAATTGCTGGGTGACCATCTCCCTTACGGGCGTAAATCAATCCGCCTCTGGGCCATACATATTTATAGTTCGCATCTTTGGCTCGTGCTTTTGTTTGACGAAGTAGATTGTATGTTGCTGACGGAAGAAACTCATTGACATAAATTTTGCCATTGTTATCCCCTCCGAGTGTCTCGCGCACAGTGAGATCACGTTTCGACCGTTTAGCTCTAATAATGACGTCGCGAACAGAGGAAGACGTTAGAGTCACAATTAAAGAAAATGAGCTTCTGACACTCGCGGGGCGTATAGCTAGATTCGGATCTTCCTGAGAAGCGCCTCTACGTTTGAGGATACGCACCGCTAGGACGTGGTTATTCAGCTCAGCTAAGCCAAGTGCTGTAAGGACCTTATTCACTAGATTTCTCGGCTCGTGAGTCGTACTCAACGGGAGACCAGCTACCACAATATCACTAGATATATTTGAGAGATGTGTATTGTTATTTTTGAGATCAGAAATTTCCTGTCGAAGTTGAGAGTTTGTCGTTTCTAGACGATCGATTCTCGCTGAATTCTCAGCAACAGTATCCGCAAGTCTTGGTAACGTGCTTAGAGTGTCGTTAATTTTAGCAATAGCCTCGCGTTGTTCGGTTACGAAGGCGGAAAATTTTGCATCGGATGTCTGAATCATATTGGTGATAGTACTAAGAGATCTGGAGAGAGTTAAAAGTGATGGCGCTGTCTCATCCGTGTTTACATCTATGTTAGATGCCGAGGACGCAGGGTTTGACATTTTTAGGAGATTATTTTTACAGCAAGGGTGTGCAGATAAATAGTTAATATAGTTCCTTGCACAGCCGGGGTGAAACGAGCGTAAACACGTTGAACAGTCTGTCGATTCACGAGCAATGAGCTTTTTACATTTGGCGCAAGTTATCGGCATAGGGTATGAAATGACTTTATCGATTTAGCTCGATCATTGACGTGTCGATAACAATTTACCGTGAGAGTAACTATGTTGAACGAAGGTTCTGCCGATGGTATTTGTATACCGCGCCGGTCGCGCCACAACAGCAGGGAGAGGCTCTTCGATGACTGTAGTTCGTGATCGATGCCGCGTGACGTCAACCGAGTATAGGTGAGAATATCACAATCCAGGCAACTTACGGAGACTTGAGTATAGAACAAGCTATAGTGTCGCGCTGATGATCACGTGCCGACGTAGCGAGGTTGACCGAAAAACCGACAATCCAAGAATGTTATGGCGTGCCCCAGATTTTTCC